>BOSO01007975.1:0-69895 GCA_018403395.1 Gorsachius goisagi | reverse complement strand
CTTGATTTCCTGCTCACAGGGATGCACAGATCCTGAGCATGGAGGAAGACCTGCTTAAATAGCAGCCAGCTACATGTTTATTTTGCAATCAGGACTCGCTTAGGGTTACAGCTCTCTGAGTAGCTCCTGGTAATCCTGCTGTGAAATGAGAGACCCTGCAGGCCATGTGCGAAATCTTTCACTTGCTACTTGCGAAAAATCACATAATTCACCCTTTGTTTCCTTTAACCTAATTAAACAGTTTCATAGGTACTGCTGCATTCCCAGTCGGCTTCATCTTCTTGCCTGCAGTTTTGAAGGTAAGTTTTGCTCTTATTCTGATGTGCACATTAGCTCTACATTTACCCCAATTTGTTGCCCTGGCTGTAGGATTTGTTCCTGAGCTGAGAATCATTTTCAGCATGGGGCTATTGCATATATGAAGCTTGGAGTCTTTGAGTGTTTCCCATGCTGTGCCTTTTTGCTTGACCATTCATCTGATTTGCTGTGCAGACCCCATCATGCTGTTGCAGCTCTCCAGGATCAGTAGCGGCATGTCACAGATACAGCAATTTCATGTGCGTGCTCAGAAGTCAGCCCACCTCCATCAATAATTCTTGCTTGGCTTTGCTTCGCGTACCCTGCAATAACAAATCCTTTAATGAATCATTTAAACTCTCTACAAAATCATAGTGATTTTCTAATTCAACTGCTTTGTTTTGGTTCAAGTCATCTTTGACAGGGAAATGTATTGCGGGCCTTCACAGGTGGGGAAAAGGGATTCTTTGCATTTCAGCAAACGGTTTGTTTTGAAGGTTCAGTACAAGCTACAAGCCTTCACAGTGAGCTTCAGGCGTTATTCCCCTAGGACACTCTGTAAAATACCATGTTTCTTCTCAGCTACTGTTTTAGCTTTCTGTAGTGCAGTGTGCTTGTGCCTCGATACAAGCGTTCCCCTTTCCTCCTGAATGAGCAAACAATTTGATTTTCTCCAGGAACTTTAATCCTTCCAATCCTAATGGAATCCCTGAATTTAGCATGCACACACACGCCCCCCCCCTCTTGCCTGTGGAGATGCAGGTGGGAAGAGTTAGAGCCTGGGCAGTTTGGGGAAAGCTTCTCAAGGGCAGCCAGCCTCCCTGGCCATCACCAAGCCCTTTGAAGTACCACTCTCACAAGCAGAACCAGGCACCAGCGTGCCTGGGCTGAGATCTGGACACAGAAATGGCATCGTAAAGCCAAGGTCTTGCATGTCTTTGGGGAGGTGAATAGCTACCAGCACCTGCCAAATCCGTGAAAGCCAAGAAGCAGTGCAGGATGTGCAGGCAGGACCATTTTCAGCCTGGGATGAGCCCGCTGTGGGTGAAGAGCTTGACATGCACCTTGGGGACTTTGGGCACCCTATGGCACCTCTCCTAGGATTCCTCATAAGAAGAGCTCCCACAAATTTGATATTTCAGGCCAGCAGGCCGCAGCGTCTCTCCTGTCTGGTCCTTTTGGAGTGGTCCAGCTGACTGCTTTCAACACCACTGAGCAGCCTCTGGGGCTGCCTCTATCCATATCCAACCTCTGCAAGCCCCCTGTCTTTCACAGAGTACCTGTGGACCAGCAAAGGCTCCAGCTGTCCCCCTTGCCAGCAAACATGCCCCGCTCTGCAATGAGGCAGCATTCAATACAGAGCTGCTATGAGAAACCATCATCCCATGAAAAGGGCTCCCTGGGGTCTGGTTTCAGTCATCCTGTTTGGTAGCGTTACCAGAGGTCTGGAAGGAGCAGTGAAGGTGGACAGCAAAGCCATCACAAGCAGCAGGGTGTGCTGAGCAGAGCAGGGCAATCTGGTCGTCCTGGTGACATGAGTCTGCTGAACAGCGTAAGCTGAAATGCAGAATCATGCAAGATCTGAGAAACCAAAGTCCTGTTTCAGGGTTTCTGGAAGGGCTTTACCCTGAGATGCACAGACCCTGAAGAGAAGCCTGGCTCTTATTGGAAGTCCATGGATATGGAGAGGGAGAAGGCAGCTCTTACTGGGAGTCTCTGGACATGATTTCCACCACAAGGCTTCAGTCAGAAGACTCCTGGGCAGAATACTGGAAGGATGGAGAGGGCAGGCAGAGCAGCAGCGGGGCAGTGGCCAGCAAACTGCCCTCTCTCACAGTGCAACTGCAAACTCTGTTGCTGCAGGAACCGCATTTCCCTATGTGAGAGGCTGCAAAAGCCCCTGTCCTGCGGGCTGCACATGGCTCTGAGCTCCTGCTGGCTCTGCTCTGGGCCAGCTAGCTCCCAGAAGCCACATCACTTCACAAACTTGGTGGGGTGTCCAAAAAAGCCAGCAAAGGTATTAGTGTGAGCACAGAGCCGCGTAGCATGGTTCCCCACTTTGAAAAGCAGAGGGGTCAGTGCAGTATGAGCGGCTGATCCACGATGTCTGGGGACAAGCACCTCAAGAAAAGGAGGTCTGGAAGTGGGAACATGTTGTGTCTCTCCAGGGGCAAGCTGGAGTACGGGTTTGAACCACATGGGACTCACGACTGCCCTGCCGGTCCCTCGGAAAATGTCTTTTTAATACCAAGAACGCAGTAACCTGGGAGGCTCAGGCAGCTGTTTTACCAGACTGTGTTGTCTTTGCATTGACAGGGAAAATATGTCAGAGCAGTTGTCTGGGAGTTTGGGAAGGTGAACATGAAACCTTTTCTAAACAAAGAGAGAAGCAGAGTTGCAGGCTGCTTGGACAACAAGGAAAGGGACAGGTGGCTGCTTACCCGTCTCTGGGGATCCCATCAAATGAGGAAGAGCAGGATCTGTGCAAAGCACATGGTAGGAAGGCTGCTGCTGTTAGATGCGGGATCTGTGTCAGGCTCCCACAGCACACCCCCAGCCCCACAGAGGACCCATCTGTGGGCTCACAGCAGGCTGTCAGCACCGAGGGGTAATCAGCCCTCAAACACCCTTCTGGTTTCTTCCTGAAACCAAGAGTCTTGGCACTACCAACTGCCACAGATGCCAAGTGCTCTTCGTGGCTGGGAAATAAAAATGGGAAACACACCATGACAAGCTCCATCGTGAGATGGAAGTAGAGCAGCTTGGGTTAAATCTCAGTGTGTTAAGCCATTGGTTTAGCTCTCACTCATAGCTGGAGCCCGGCTGCTGCACAGCCAGGTTGCTAACTCAGGTCCTGCAGGCACCTCCAGCGCTCGCACCCACATCTGACTAAGGCTGCATACCCCCAGGTTTAGAAAGAGCACAGTGAATGATCTTGGGAGAAGCAGGAGCCGGGGCAGAGCTGGGAGGATTTCCCCACAACACAGGGATGGGCCCAAGTTGCCTCCACAGCAGCAAATTTGGCATCACAGGTGTCAGAAGGACAGCCAGGACTGTGCCCCTGCTCACAATCCTCTGGACCTTGGCAGCATCTTCCTGCCTTTGCCTTGTGGCCTTGAGCTCGTTCCTGATCCCTCTGCTCCCTGCAGCACCATGGCCCCAGATCCCTCTGCCTCCCCATCAGCTGAGCCTCTGCTTGGTCAGCAGCAAGTGGCTGGGCCATTCAAGGTGCACGTTGTTTGCGGACAGACGCTGCTGTTGTCCTGTGGGTTTCTGGTGTGACATGGGACCTCTGATCTCAGGCTGGATCCCCTGTTCCCAAAGGAAGGGGTAGAAGAGGAGCAATGTGAAAACAGATCCCACATCTCTGGCTTAGGATGATTTTCCTTATCTCCAGACCCCTGTTCCAGCCCAAGACCCATAGTTGGAGGAGACTCTCCAGGCCAGAAGGGCGCTCCTGGGAGCGAGGAAAGGGGAGTGGGATTCTCTGACTTGAGAGGTCTGGTGGAAGAGCTGCACAGGAATGGGCACACAAGGACAAGGTCATTCTCAGGGGGGATGAGGAATTATCTAAAGGTGGAGAGGAGATGAGGTGGGGATGGTGAGGGATAGAGCAGGACAGGCTGTGATATTTTTACTGGTTGTAATTACACAGTCGTGCTCTCTTCTCATTCTGGCTCTATGCAGTGCATGGGTTGGGCTCTCTCAGGACTCCATAACTAAGCAGTATCCCCCACTCCCTGGGAAGACCAGAAAAGCTTTGCTGAACAGAGCGAGGGATTGCATGAGAAGAAAGTGCACTCTCATGGGGGTTCCTTCCTACCCTGGCATTTCCTCCAGAATTTAGAGCTGAGCTTAATTATGCCTTTCTCATTTCCAGTGTCCCCAGTGGGAGATCCTTCGGGTCGGGTTTGCAGAAGTGCTGAGCACTCAGAACGGAAGCTAACAGGAGCTATGCTTTGAACAGATGAAATGTAAAGAAGTGCTAAGTCTGCAGAAAATCAAGCACCAGGGCCTGCTGCGTGGGATGGTACGAGAGCATCCAAACTCAGGCACTCTCTCATACTGGTGCTCATCTCTCTGCCTCGGTTCCCAAGGGAGAAAGCGCAAGGTCATTACATAGGTGTTTTGTGGAAATAAATTAGTTAGCAATTGAGAAGCGTTCACAGACCCTGATGAAAGCACCAGAGAAACACCCAAGAGGAAATGAATAATTGTGTAGACAACAGAGGGTTTGGCTGGTGTGCAGCAAATAAAGCCTGCAGCACACATTGAATGGAGGGGATTAAGAGAAATATTGAATGACTACCCAGGCATGGAATGAGTTAGGGAGTCTGTGGAAAAACTAGTATATGATCTTGTAATTAAAGACTGTATTGTAATGATCCTGCTCAAGAGGCTGGAGCTGAGGACAGCCTTAATTTTAGTGCTTCTGACATTTGAAGCACTTGACTTTGAGTGTCAGTGTACTTCTAGAGTAGATTTTTAAATGTAATTCCACCGGTAAAGAGGAAGAAAACCTTAATGCTTAGGCCACAGGGAGCTGACTGGCTCTGCTGTCGTGCAGAGGTAAACACACTATCTAGTATTTGCCCTTATTTAAGAAAGTAAAGCAGAGGAGGGAAGATGCATCAGCAGTGATTTCCAGCTATGGAAAGCTTAGAGTTGCTGATGGCTCCTAAATTAGCTTGAAAGAGATTGTTTAGCTTCAAGAGATGTTCAATGTTTAAGCGTTTCCTGGCCAGAAAACATGCACATCTATAAATGAGTGCATTTCGTTGCGAATATGAAATTCGTCACAGTTTAGCTATGTATTTGCAATTTTGTATGTGAAGAGAGTTGCATTCTCTGTGCACGCTGTGAGTGTAAAAGCATGAAATTGCAGCGGGATGCACATTATTAGGCACAAAAGCAAGGTTTATGTCCTTTAGAAAGGGAGACAAGGGAGGATAGCTCCCAGGAATGGGGGAGGGAGATGGGTACGCAAGGGTAGGGGGATCTATAGGGCTGGAAAAACACTCCCAACAAACAGGGAAAGAAGTCTGGGAAGAGGCAAGACATGAAAAATCCTGGAATTTGTTCTGAATTTGACCAAAAATGGCCAAATTTAATTCAGCTTCTCATTTTGGAAATGCTAGGATATTTTGTTTGGATATGTCTTACCTCTTTATTTTGAAAGACTTTTGACTTCATATGGTGCCAAGAAAAAGAGGTTTCAGAGCTAAACTCTCCCATATTGTAGAAGAAATTTGGATGCAATAGCTGGAGTAGGATGGAGTACCACTGACATGAGAAACAAGAGCAGCCAGCCATGCTGCCTCAGAAACAGGGCCATGCTTGAGGCACAAAGCCTTGGGTAGTGCCAGGGTTGAGCTGTCCCGTGCCTTCGCGGCTCCACTGTCCGCAGGCTGATGGTAGGACAAGCTCCAGAGGAAGGATTCTCTGCTCTCCTGGATCACTCAGAAAGAGGACACCTCAAGAGGGGAACAGAGGTGCAGAGGGAGCCTGCTCCCCTCTATCTGCAGGAGCTAGGGTTAGGCCCCGTGTCTCTCTGTCAAACCCTAGGCATGTCCCCACCAGCTGCAGCGGTGCTCGCTGCATGGGGGTGTGTAAAGATGAGGACGCAGGCAGCCGAGACCATGGCTGCCCGAGCAGGCAGCACAGCTCCCCAGCATCCATTGCCCTCCAAAAAGGCTGCAGCAGTGCAGACTCTGACAGGTTGTGTTCATTAAACTCACATTACCATTCTCCGAGGAGCCTGACCTTTATTCCTCAAATCAAATGTCAAAGATGTTTAGCAAGAGACCAGACTCGTTGAACTGCAGAGAGTTACTGCTCTGCGTGAGGTGGCAGGACGAGTGCTGGAGGACATGGCCCCCTGTCTCCATCGGGTGCTTGGTCTGGCTCATGGGCCCCCATGCAATGCCCATCAGCCACCACCACCCTTGCCTGCAGGGAAAGGGCTTTCTCCAAATAAAGAAGGGTGGACACAGTTATCCCTGAAGAGCTGAGAGGGTGACAAGATGCCCTGGAAGATCCAGACACAGCCATGTGGTCCATATGGCCATCCATCCCACCAAGCCTCTGCTTTTTGCTCCCAGTGTTTTAATTTCAGCCCTACCACAGTGGGAGCTGGCAGTGGCCTGGGACGAAGCCACATCCCTGAAGATGTGCTAGGACAGGGGCTGTTTTGGCAGATCTGGATAAGCAGCTGCCAGGGGAAAGACAGCTGACCCAGGATGCGCAGTCACCACCACACCCAGGTGGAAAAGTGCTGGAGAAGGTCAGGAGATCCCCGACAGCTCACATCCTTGCCCTGCTCCCTGCACAAACCTGGATGTCTTCCAGGAGCTGTCCCTGTGGGAAGGTGGCATTCTTGTTAGGCTTCGGGCTGAAAATGCCCACATTTTTATTTGTCTCACAGAAAGTCCAAAGTTTCCAAGCCCAGCAGATGCCTCCACAAACAGTGTCTGGATTTACCAGCTTTATTCTCTGTGGAAACGCTGTTTTGACAGGGAAGTTCTGCTTGGCCTGAGCACTGAGATGACAGCTCTTTTCTGAGGTGGCATCTCTCCTTTCTGAGAATGGCACCACCACCGTGGCTGGGATAGGGTGAGCGCAGCCATGGGAGACTGAACAGGAACCGCAGCTGGCTTCTCTCGGGTGGTTTGCTCTGTACCCCAGCACACCCCCATGGACCTCTTGCTTTGCTATTTTCTGCAGACTCATGCCCTGGGGCTTGGCCCAGGCTGTGTTCGGCACTGAGCAGAGCCCAGCCCTGCCGACTTCCCCTTGCTAGTGGCGAAACAAGTTTGAAGACTTGGTGAAATGGAGGATTAATCCTTGATCTCCCTGCAGTGGAGTGCATCACCCTGTGAAAGTCTTCCGGAGGCACTTTCTTGCCTCATTACCTTCACATCTGGCCCCAGTGTACACTCGCTGGGGTGGCCAAGGCGGAATTATCAGCCAGGGCATAGGGACTGCCTTCCACAGGTCTCCATGAGTTAGCCAGATAAAAGCAAAGCCCGGCTGCTTTTCTCACACAGTCAGGTCTGGAAGATCACAGGATGATTAAGCACCTTTTCTTATCTGTCAATACTTGCTATGTGACATACAGGAACCAGAGGGGGAGAAAACAGCCTGGTTTCGAGCCCTGCCTCCATCCAGCACCCGTTGTGCTCCTCCTCCCAGCCGCTGCCTGCCATGGGATACCTCATCCTCTTGAGTTGCGCTGTTCTAATCACATTCCTTTTATGTAAGGTTTATGTATTTACAGCCTTAACTCCAAGCTGAACAGTTTTTTTCTACAGGAGTACACTTGTCAGTCCATCTGTCATAGTAACAATTCCCCATCTCCTGGCTGTCAGACAGCCTCAATAAGCTGTGCACTTGCAGATTTATTTTGTTGGTAATAACAGAGTAACATGGCGCAGGCTGAAAAATGGAATTTCCCACAGAAAAGTACAATGTGACCTATTCCACCTCCCTACCTGTTGGTAATGTTTACAGACTGGCTGCCACTATCTTGGCTAGGCAGAAAGGGCCCAGTCCACGTCCCAGAAAAGTCACTGGTAGGCTCTCCAATATGTTGAAATTTGCACTGAGTCGTGCGAAAGCACTTGCATTTGTTCTCCCTGCTCCTCCCTCAGGCTGACATTGCCACCAGTGCATTCCAGGAGTGAAGGCCAACAGCACCTTGCGCTGTGTGAACCAGACCATGGCCAGCAAATCACTGGAAGCGGCTATTGCCTTGTACTCGGTACTTATGAGACCGCATCTAGAAGACTGTGTCCAGTTTTAGACCACCCCAGTAATGGATATTGATGAACTGGAGGGACTCACCAAGATGGTTACAGGGCTCAAGCACTTGCCTGAAGAAGTGAAGAAAGGCTGTGGGGAGCATGTCCTATCAGTTTGCCAGTGCCTTTGAGGTCAGCGGGAAGATAGAGCCAGGCATTTCACAGTAGTGAAAAACAAGAGACAGTGGGCGTAAATTGAAACAGGAGAAGTTCAGAATGGATATGAGGAAAGTTTTCTCCCAGTTAGGACAGTCAAGCAAAGAAACAGGCTGCCCAGAGAGGCTGTAGCACCCCTGTTCTTGGAGGGTTTAAAGACCCAACTGGAGAAAGTCCTCAACATCCCCATCTGATTTCATTGCTGATGTTGGAAGGTAGCTGCACCACAGACCTCCTGAGGTCCCTTCCTGACTGGGTTATTCTGTGATTCTGTGGTTATATTTGGTGAGCATCACTTTCTGGGGTGACTGAGGCAGGCAGATGGTCTCAGCCGGCTTAGATGGATGGTGGGATCAACACCGGCCTGTCAGGCACACACCAAAGGCTGCTTCTATTTCCATGGATTGAAGACAGATGGCTGCCACGAGCTGCTGCTTCTGTATGCATCCGAGACGGCTGTTGTACAGCCCTGAAAAAACCACATGGAAATGTGACCAAGGCAACAGATGTGATTCAGGCATGACAGCATCTTCACATCAAAACAGACCAGCGTATGAACCTAGTAAAAGTGCAGACCTTAAGCAGTGGCTCTGCCAAAGGCACCAATCCAGTCCTGCTGCTGTTCTGCAGAGCAACCCCAGCATCTGAAGGCAGTGGACTGCAAGCTCCTTGGAGGTGTACAGAGAAGACATCATCACGCTGGCAATGGTGTGCAGAATCAGTACAGCTCAGGATCCAGAGCCAGGTAAACACTGAGGCATCACCAGCTAAGCAAATCACAGTTTGAGAGACAATAAATACGGTCCCTGAGACATCACCCATGTACGATATATTCAGGGCTATTTTCCAGGACATGCACAGTATGCATGCAGCATTGCAGGATTTGGCCGCAGAGGCTCGGGCTGTTAGCATGGACAGAGCAGGTGGGAACAGCGTCACTTATCTGAACAGATGTCAGGGAGCCAAGGGGCTCTGGAGGCTCCCAAAGGGAGTCAGGATGGCCTCCAGGCACAGCCAATGCTTTGCCAAGATAACGGATTAGGCCAGACCCCCCTCCATCATGGGTTGCTTGTGGAGTGCAGGCTGTCCGTTTTAAAGGCTGACCAGGACCGTTGGTTTCTTTGTGGCTGTGTAAAGGTGTGCGTCCCCACGTGCACAGTTTCCCGTGTGCCGTGGGGCGCTGGGCAGCACATGGTGCATGTGGTTATTGGCACACCAGGGTGGGTGGCTGTGCAGGCTCTGAGCACGCAGGGCTGTGGGAGCCGCCTGACTGCCTGGCTTGTAACCAAGGCCAAACACGCTGCAGCAAAAGACACAAAAGTAGTCCAGCTGCTTTCTTTCTTGCAGCCTCAAAGTGTGGCCGATCATTCGAGGAGAGGTGGGATCCTAAAGGAAGATGACAGTTTAACAGGAGCTGCTGGGCAGGAGCCACCTCTTTTGAGCGCATACATGGCTGGGTGACTGCAAGCATGTGGTTGCAGCAATAAAAACCAACCTGAAGTCCCCTGCGCTATTGCATGTTCTTGTGGAAATGACCTTTTTCCCCAGTGAGATGCGCTGGTTTGAGACCCAAATTCCAACAGTTCCAGTTCCCTGCTGCCCAGACACAGGTGTTGTGGAAGCACAGGAGAGAGGAAAAGAGCACTGGGATGAACTGGGCTGGGGGGACATCCCAAGCTGCAGATGTGCCCAGATGGTGCTTGATTACCCGGCGGGGAGCTCACGTACGGCCTGGTTTGTGTGGCTGCACGCACACCTGGAAGCACATCTGGGAAGCGCAGGCTTTGCTGGCTGGAGCCCAAGGCTTCCCAGCTGGCCCCTGCTTTCTGCTTGCAAGCTCCTGCCATGTGGCAGGTCCTTCTGATGGATGGTCAAGGCATTTGGGTTTTCTTTTCAGAAAATGCAGCTGGGAGTTCTATTTGTTCCCTGTGCGCTGGGAAGGCTCTTGGTCTTGTCACTGGTCAACAAGCTATCATCATGCACCCTTAGGCTGGACCCTCATTAATGCTTTCTCAGCAGGGCTGAGGGTCTGGTTCCTCTCCAGCGCTAAGAGGAGGAGCCAAATGGCAGCTCAACAGCAAGCCTTCATCATACTGGGTTATGAAAAACCCATAATAAGGCAAAATACGGTTCCCCACCGGCACCCTCCAACCCCTGACACTGTGGCACAAATCTGATTAAAGCACTTTCATTCAAATGTGTTTGAAACAAAACTTGGGTTTGGGGATGTCTTTTTTTAAGCTGATCATTGCTGTTGTGTTTTTCCAGGTATGTGTCTACCTGCTGACGAAAATGTACGTTTTCTGTCAGAAATCGCAAATGGAACATCTCCACATGGATATGCTTCCACACTGCATCTTCAGGGCTGTGGCTGGTTCCTTCCTCTCCCATCTAGAAGTTCCCCCAATGACTTCAATCTCCGTCATCCCTATGAGAGGGAATATATTACATCTCAGTGGCCATAGCCAACTGGGGACACAGGTGGCGAAAGGAGACCAAGAGGTGAGGACGCACCAGGGACAGCCCTTCGTCTGTACTCATCTAGGATTTTCAGGGAGTAAATGGCTGAGGATCCAGCCCTGGCATGTGATCAGAGCCCCAGAGAGTGCCCCTCCACTTCTATTTCCAGCTGAGACACGAGATCCCCACAGAGCAGAGCACAGATGAGTGGTGGGAGCACAACCCTGTGCATCTCCTGCCAATGTCTGTGTTGTCAGACTGGATGGGACAGGCACTCCAGGAGAAAGAGAGAAGCAGAGGCTCAGCTAACATCATGCACCAGGAATAATTGCAGCATTGACTGCTGCTGATCCCCAAAAAGGATGAAGCTGGAACTGGCGTTAAGAGAAAGGAAGAAATCATCACCTCAGCTCTTTGGCTGATTTCCCAATAGGTCCTGTAGATGCATGCTCAGTTTTAGAGCATTAGAGGAAGTGGTAGTGGATGTGTACTCTTCAGATAACATCTGTCTTGATAAAGTGAACAAATACCATTATCTGGGGAATAAATCTCCTCTGCTTCACATGTTCTGCAAAAGACAATCTTTTCCTGTCCCTTGGCCAGCCGAGTCTCACCATCCCTTGCCATGCATGGCTCTTCGTTTCCTCTCAGCACCTTAAGAAAAAGCTCAGTAGGCAGAGGAGGGTGATCAGCCCCTGTGGCAACACCCATTGGATCCAATGCCTTGTAGGGCTGAGCTGAGATGTCCAGGAGTGGGTAACCTTCCAGTGTAACCTTCGTGCCTGTAACCACTTGTTTTTCCAGTAGGAAGATAGAGCTTGCCACGGACCACAATTCTGGATCGCTCAGCAGGGGAAACAGATGCCAAATGTGACAAGGGTGGTGGCATTAAATGCTTGGTAGGTCCCACAGAGCCCTGAGCTGAGGACCCAGCCCAGCTCAGGTCCGCACATTTGCAGGGTCACAGTCAGGAAGCTCAGACTGTGTAAGAGAGGGCAAGATCTTCATCCCACTCTGTCTTCCACTCACCTTGTCTTTCCAGGAAACAGTCACACGAAGGGAGGAATTGGCCACTTCTCAAGACAGGTTAAACCCTCACTTTTAAAAAAATTGCACCTTAATTCTAGCCTGACTTCCTATAACTCTTGCTTCACAACCCTGGACACTAAATTGGACCTTTTTCTGTGCAAGTGAAGAGCCCTCTGCTGTCAGAAATCTCCCTCCCATGCAGATAGTTACAAACCTCTGCCAGGTCACTGCCTAATGCCCTCCTGGATGAACTGTCTAAACCTGTTCAGCGCTTTGCTTTAAGGCAGGTTTTCAGGAAAGACCTCTTTTTAATAAGTATGCTTTGCTATTGGTGGTGACCCCTCAGGCAAAATTGGAGGTGCTGATCACATATGGTCATTAAAAATCCCATCAGTTGTCTTACAAGGTCCAGGGCTGTTGGCCTCAGAATCTCATCCCAACTCCATTGAGGGTCATCCCTTTCCTTCTGTATAGCTTTTCCCTGAATTTTCATAGATGGATGCATTCATTCCTACTGGGCAACATTGATTCCCTGGACTCTTTACACTCCAAAACCCCACTGCTCATTGCCTCATGGATACTTGTTCAAGCAAGTAACCCACTGTGGGCAATGTCCCACCTGGGCCACAGCAGTTTTCTGTGTCCATAAACAGCACCACAGACCCATGGGGAGCAGTGAGTGGGAGTCTGCTGGGCTGGAAAGCCAAGGCTCAACATGCCTGTGTGCTCTCTCATGTCCCTCCTTCATTTTGGAAGAGAGGAGTTGTGGAAGCTGTCCCCATCCCTCATACAGTGTGCGAACACCATGCAAGGGGGATGGGAGCTGTATTTCCATTCTTCTGTTGACCATGTTGTTGGGCAAGCAGGCCAACCTTCATCTTCATCTTCTTCCTGTTCCTCCTTTCTGCTCAGACTCTCCTGGTGATGACAGGCATCACATGGCCAAGAGAACAAACAGAAGGAACTACTCTGGTATGACCTTCCGACCCAAGAGCCGACTAACCATCCAGCAATCTGACAGCCAATCAATGGGCCTGATTAATTAACTCCTAATAAGTTAATCTGAGCACTGAGGCAGAGAGAAGGCCTCCTGGTGAAAGCAGCCCTCTGATGCCTTGCAGGCAGGGGAAGGAAATCGATTCCCTGCCTGCCCCATTCATCACAGCAAAACAAAGAGTTTCATTGAATAACAGTGCTGGATGGATGAAATGTCACCGTGTCACTGGATGGAGAAGCGCAAGGGCCTGCGCTCACGCTGCTGAAGGGTCCTGGCGCACCTCTCCCCTGCGTGGATGATGAAGCAATATATAAAAGGAAAGGTGTAAAAAAATCACACAGGAAAGAAACTTCGAATAATGGCGCAACCCACAGCGTTGCCCTGAACATGGTCAGTACTCACGTGCCCCTCTTCACTCGTGTTAGTGTTAGACCTGTAGTTTCTGAAACGGGAGGAGAAGGGGATTACTGCTAACAGACTGCTTTGTCTGCTGTCTGGAGGACAGTTTGAAGATCCAGAAGCAGCTCAGCTTCCTGAGAAGTTCTGGCAGACAAGATCTGTCAGAGATGCGGAGCCCATTGGAGGTGCTTTGGCAGGGAAACGTGCATCTTCCCTGCTGCCAATTCCCCAATGTGACCAAGCACTGAGCAGGCAGGACATCATGAATGGGAGGAAATGATGCCCATGAATCTGATTTCATGTCACCATGTCTTGGGACTCAGGGGAGACCCTGCCAGCACCCTGCACATCCCATGTGCCCTCACTGCCTTTGGTGTAAGGAGAGTGGAGTGACTTTTCTTGCGAATGGGGCCGACCTATGGACCTCATGTATGTCTAGAGGGCCTGGACACATGTTGATCAGGTTCCCATTCAGCTTTGCAGGCTGACACTCCGGATTTAGGGCTCATGGGAACCTGTGTCCTATTTGTGTTGCTCAGTTCTCTCCTCCCAGAGCTGAAAGGGAAGACCATATATTTCCACTTCACTACACAGACGAGCTCAGTGGGACACTTCTAGCAATTTTTGACCATGCACTGGGGCAGAGAAGATGTTAGATGCCCTGAATGCATCCCTGTCTCCTCAGTAGCACGGCCCCCATTCTGCAGCAGGCAGCAGCAGGGCGTGAAGTAGCAGGGATCTCTGCAACCTCTAAACAGATGAGAGCAGGTTTCCCCCTGCTGTCATTGACCTTTCTTTCTTTATTTCAGTATTTCCCTCTTCTTCCTGTCCTTTCTTCTGCGCTCCCTTCTGCTCCTCCCCAGGAGCCATCCTGCCTGATTTTGACTCAGGTGTCTCTTCTGCCATCTTCAGACTCCAGTGTCCTACACCAGGGACACAACAGACCCCTGGCAACCTGCCTACCCTCCCACACCTCTTAACATGATTCACTGTCCTGTCTTGGCCAGAAGAGCTGGAAAATCACCTTTATCCTCTCCTTTGTCCCCAACTCTGGTGCTGCGCTCTCCTCTCTAAGCACCACCATCACTGCTCAGTCCTATCTCCTCCCCTGCCAGAGCGTGACTCTGGGCTCATCAATACATTCAATTTATGTGGCTTCAACAAGCCACTCTATTTTGCTTGAGTCGTCCGGGTATGTGCTCCGCAGCTAATACATGGTTAATCAGCTGCACGGAGCCCTCTTCTGTTCCTAGAAGACACTGACAAAATGCAACACCACCTTCCCTCTCCCATTGCTTTCCTTCCTCCTTCCTCTGCAGAGCCTTCTTCCCGGTCTGCCCTCTGCCAGCTCTCTTCTACTTTATTGATTGCTCCCATGGTGTTTCCTTTGGAGGATCTTTTGCATTCTCTTGTGAAGTTCCTCATCGCTCTCGTCCTGGTCCCTTCTCTTTGCCCTCTGCATCTCATCTGGAACCACACAAAGTGGACTCGCATACCCAGCTCTGAATAGCTTCCTTTCCTATTGAGCAGAAGTTTTGTCTCATGTCTTTAATTTAGTCTCCTAATGGATAACTAGGCATCACTCAAGCTGATCATTACCTTCAAACTCATCTTAAAACTCTTCTTTGCTGTGACACCGGTCTGGGTAGAATGGACTGCCCCAGGAGGTGCCTCTTCTCCCAGTCCTCATATGGAGAAGATTAAACTAGACAGCTCCTTTTCGGAGGGCTGGGGTTTGCGGAGATGAGTCCCAAGCCCCATATGCACACAGAGGGTTAACGTGCCGTGACTAATGCACTGTAAACTCATAGCCTGGCACCTTGCATGCCAGCTCCCCTGTGCCGAGCTCCGACGAAATCTGATGTTTTGTGATTGCAATGTCAAGTGCAAGCTTTAGAGTACAGTGTAAGGTCTGAAATTGGTCTGATGAACATTGCAAAATCTGCACTAAGAGCGGCTTTTACAAAGAGCGTTGTTTGATTTAGCTGTTAGAGCAATAATCTTTTAGTAATCCACGTTTTCCTGTGAGTTGGTGAATGGCTGGTGAATTTGCCAGACCCCTTCAGGCATGTTTTTGTTGTTTACACTTGAAGTATCGAAGTATTTAACTGTGTGCGCTATGTCACGGGTTACTAGTTGAATTAACTTTTTTTTTTTTTTTACTTATATAATTTGCACTTCTTAATCAGGATTGTCACAGACAGCAGCCAAGGCACGTACAGAGAGGCTTTGTGCTTGAATAATCATCCAAATTAAACTGCTTCATAAATATCAGGATGTTTAAAAAAAAAGGATGTTTGAATACCCAAATTCTTGTGCAGACAATCAAAGGTCTATGAACCGGAGTGAACAACATGCAGGGCTTTGTCTTATAAGTTTAGTCAGAAACAATTTTTTTTTTTCCTGTTTTATGTAAACCCAGCATGCCTGACTGTTTGCAAAGAACATCTGTGAAGGACTCATTAAAATGGGCTCATCAGAAGCTCCCTTTCAAAGTGAATAAATATCCAAGCAAGCCCTTCCCCATCATTCACTCAGCTTTTCACGCCATCAGAAGGAAAGACACAGAAAAGTCTTCCACAAGCCACCTAAGAGGGCTGGAGATCCCTTGGGTCCCTCTCTCCAAGCTGGTAACTCTGCAGCATCTCCATGCGCGATCAGGCAGGGAGACCGAATGCTGCTTGCTCAGCGCTCCACATTCCTCGCCTTTTCATCGTATCTTATTCCAAATTTAAGCAAGACAGAATATCTTCGTGACACACTCAGTTACCCTCTGTTCAGCACCAATGATCATGAACACTGGTCACCCCTCCAGTGAATGAAAACCAGACATGATGCCGACAACTTTGGTGCTGTCCTTTGAGAGAAAGAAGACACGCCAGCCACACATTGACATCCTGGCTGGGCTGGCCAGTCCCTACCGCATTTGTCAGCCTGCAGGAGGTGGTGTGAGCATGCTGTCGCCCTAGCTAAGCCAGTCTACTCACCATGTGCACAGCTGCATAAGGAAAGGTCACACCAGAGTGAGCAGATGACGGGGACATGCCATCCAGGTGGTGCCATAACTGATATTACATGCATCAATAAAAATTGTTCCTTTGGCCCATAAACAACAGGCTGTAAAACATAAAAATAGTTCAGATTCTGGACAGGCTAGTGTCTCCACAGGTTTAACAGGGCTTCGGACACTCTTCCTTCATTAAAGTGCCTCAGGGGACAGGTTAAGCATCCACACAGTGTTTTCTGGCCTCTGAGTACCTGCTCTAGAAATAATTTCTGGCCAGTTATCTTCATGTCTCATTAGCATCACATTAATCTAAACATAATGGATGGTTTTTCTGCAGAGTCTGCACACCATAAGCAGACACATGATGACCAAAACCAAGACCCTTCTGCTTTAACTGCATCAATATGATCATTTCACTACTTATTTTGCTATTAAACAAAGTGGCAACACATGTAGATCAAATGAGCCACCGTCCAGAAACCCAGCATCACCATCAATGGTTTCAGGGAACATCTGCTCGAAGGACACTTAACCTTCAGGAGAGGCCATTTCGTGCTCCGCACTGCCTATGCGCCTGCTCACACTCACCAGGCGCAGAGACCATGGTGGCTGCTGCATGACATGCAGGCGGATTTCCAAATGCCTCCCTGTCCCAGCCCTGCTTAGCTGATCCTGCCACCTCATCCACAGGCTGAATCCTCCTGGGTCCTGAGAAGGGTGGTTAGAATCACAGAATTGTTTGGGTTGGAAAGGACCTTTCAGGTCTCCAAGCCCAGCTGTTCCCCTAACCCTGCCATCCCACCACTAAACCCTGGCCCTAAGCACATCGGCTGCCCAGCTTTTAAATCCCCCCAGGGATGGGGACTCAACCCCTTTCCTGGGCAACCCAAGCACCTTGGCTGCCCAGCTTTTAAATCCCCCCAGGGATGGGGACTCGACCCCTTCCCTGGGCAGCCCCTTTCAGTCCTTGACAGGTCTTTCAGGGAAGGAATTTTTCCTAAATTTTCAAGCTCCCCAAGCCAAGGTGGCATGCTGGGTGCATTGAGGGCCACCAAAAGTATCAGTTACTCTATTTCTTCTTTAAGTTTTTAAGGGCTAAACATGCAACTGAGCCATCTGACACATCTGAGACATGTGTGAGGATCCACTCTGAGCATTTTGATGCAGAAACAAAGGCAGTTCCCAGGAAGCAGTTCATCTCAGCCAGGAATGTTGTGTTGTGTGTAGGGAGTGGTTTGACTCAAGTCTTTGGTTCATTGGAAATTTAAGAAAGAATTGTAATTTTTCCAGATACTTCTTGATTCCCATCTCCTTTGTATCCATATGTCCATGAAGCATTTGAAAATAAACATCACAATAACTTTCCTTCTCTTCCCAGCTTTTGGAGGAGAAGTTTGATTAGTTTATAATTTTATGTATATGCCTGTCTCTTTGCTCTCGCACTTCTCCACAGGTCCATGCATGTTTGTACACAGAAGTAAGATACTGAGGGGAAAGCACAGTTCAAGAAATGATCTTTGTAGTTGGTTTTGAAGACAGCCAAGCCTGTAGCCATGCTTCTTCACTGGGCTGGGGAGATACACAGCCTGTGGCCAGACTCACCGGTCTCTCTCTCGCTGCATAATCACAGCAGAGGTAGTAACTGTCATCCTCAGCCCACTGAGTGTTTTAATGTTTGCTTTTCTTTTCCTTACAGTGTCCCACAGAGGCAATTAAACAGAGTGGGAGTTAAGCAGGTCTCGCAGCATGTCTGCATTTCCATGAGGGCATTCTTAATGATGGCTTCCTGGCTGAGGTCTTTTCTGGGTCTGGGCTCATTGCTGCCTTTGGTGGAGACTCCTCCATACGTCCTTGGCAAGGCACAGCCCTGTCCCGTCCTCCCGGTCAGTGGGACCAACACACACCGCTGTTGCTGTGTCACATTTTCTCCGAGACGCCCTGCACACCTCAGAGCTGTGGTTATATACAGACCAGTGTTATGGAGAGAAGTTGAATGGAAACTGGGGCAGGACTGTGGCGTCAAGGTAAGGAGAGCTCGCAGCCTACACGCAAGGGCAAGGTGGGCTGAAATATTTGGCTCTTATCTCCATTAGGCAGAAGTCAGAAAGTTGCCCATTCTTGCCTGGTTGTCTTCAGTAATGTTGCTCCTTGCTGGGCTCAGGGTTCAAGGCCAGGCAGACCTGCTGCGTCCCTCAGCCGCATCCCTTGGTGGCCAACGCCCCCACTGTGCTCCTTTGTGTGCCGCAAGCACAGTGTTTCCTTCAGGACCTTGAAAGGTTGATGCACAGCACCCACACCAGCATGCACAAGCTCCAAGGGTCCCCTGACAGCAGCGTTCTTGCAGCATCACCCTCCTTCCCCCAGCTGAGGTGTTTTGTGTCAGTCTAGCATTTCTCCTCTGCTCCTGATGAGCCCCACCAGCCACACTGATGAGCCCCACCAGCCACACTGATGAGCCCAAAATTCCCAGACACTTTTACCTGAACCTGTGTTAAATATTCCAATCCACTTTAATTGAGACTAATGGACCTGTAAGTGAAGGTCTGTTAACAATATGTCACAGTACACCTGCCATATGTTTCATATTGCCATCCTGAGGGGCCTCTTCTCGCCCACTTATCACAGCTCTGACTGGACACACTTTGCTGAAACCATCAGCCTCTGCATGGAGTCTACAGTGTGAGAAGCAGGTGGACAGACAGACAAACCATGGGTTTGGTAGCTCTATTTCCACCCACATTCGGGGTTCTGGAAGGGCGCGGTGCTGGTGCACAGGCAGCAGAGACCTTGCCAAGGTGTCCTGTCCCCCCTCTGTCAGCATGCGCAGGCAAAGGAAGCGCATCACCAGGATGGGGGGATCAGGGATGCCTGGTGGATTCTGTGGGCTGTAAATTCTCAGGATAATTTTCCCCCTACAGAAAAAATATCTAAGCTTCTCCAGAATGCTTCATTCTTATGAAAATCTTTTGGCACGAATCTGAACATGCTTGGCCAGCATTTTTTCTGAAGGAAATGTTTACTGCTGGGGTGGGGGCTCCTAATCATCATCCTCCCTCCTCCCACAGCACACACTGGCCAGCTCAGACTGCCTCTTTCCCTGTGCTGGTGGGACATACAAAGGCCCAGCACAGCTGGGCCACTGTGGCTGCAGGACAAGTACAAGGCTGAACCTCTTCAGCCACCGTGCTTCAGAAGCCGAGTATTTCGAAGTGATGTTTCAGGCTCTCCGACTCTTTTCCTCTCTCTTCCCCAGCTGTCCTTTGCCTTTGTGCTTTTGTAGTTGCTATTTTCTGCACTGTAAGCAGCCAGTTGCTGCTACCTTACCCCTGTTGATCTCAGCAGCCTTGGCTGCTCTTGAGTCTGAAATCCTCCGAGCACCATGTGCACAGAGCCAGCCACAGCCCATGAGACTGCTGCACCCAGATCTGCCTGGACCCTGCCGCATGCAGCTGCAGTGACACCATCATAGCAAACAAGGGCTGGTTTTACACTTTTCTCATGATAGGTCCAGCTCCAGAAGCCTGATGGAGAAGCACCCCAGCTGAGGGACAGAAGAGTTGCTCCCATGGATGACAGCATCATTTCCCTCATGTAACCTGGAGTGTGCTGGAGAGGAGCAACCACCCCGAGGGCACGTGGGAGCACAGAAAGTAAAGGTTTCAGTCTGTGGGCAGGAAAATGAAGGCATCAATGGGCAGTCCTGGAACTGGTGATTTTGCATTTTGATGGATGTGTTTCCCTTAAAAATGTAGGCATTCCACAAAGCAAAAAGAAAATAGTAGCATTTTAGTAATAGATCAAAACCTGGGCCAGCCCCATGCCTCAATGTGCCCCAAGGTAGCATCCTTTGTTCAAGGCAGGGCTGCAGCCTGCAATAAAAAATCACAGCTTGGAAAGGAAAGCGGAGGAGACAATTTGTTCAAGTAGCGGTGTGTGCAGTCTGGTATGTCAGCCCAGACTTCCCTCCTCTGCAGCAGGTTTGAAGGCAGTGGGTCTCCGAAGAGATCTTTCACACTTCATTTCACTCAGGCAAGTTGTTCTACTCCTTGAATGCCACCAGATAGTTCATTCCTCGAAAGATGCTAATTACTGCTGATTGGTTTATTAGCCTGCTGCCAGGAATCCATGATTTTCCTAGGAAAGGCAATGCCAGCCAGATGTTTCTTGATCTGAGACCTGCAGGGCTTAACTCTTCATGCTCTGCAGTGTGAACACTGCTTAGAGCCAGGACTGGCTCTGTGGCATCGCTGACAGCAGGTTATACCTGCAAATCATCAGCACTTCAATTTAGGGTACCAAAGATATCTCTGGTGACTTCCCTGAAGAGCAAAGTTTAGCTCTAATTTGCTTTTTTGTTTTCCTTCAAGGTTGTGCACATCCAAAATTGAGCACTGTGCAAATGCTTCTTTTATAAAAGCCCTGTGAGTACATATATTCAGTGGCTGCTTGTCCAGAAACACCCTTGCCACTGCGTTCTGCTTTCCCGGGGGGCTGCAGCTCCACAGAGGGAGCGTGGGAGCACTGGCATGACCAATGTTGGTGTCTGATGACTGATGGTCCCCAGGCCATACTGTCTCCAGACCTTTCCCTTTGCTTCTTCCTCTGGGCCAAGGGAACCCCTGGATGCACCGGACCATGAACGAAACTGCCAGGAGCCCTGTCCTGCTCATTCCCCACCCTTCAGCAACTATATCCCTGCTCCCTGTGCCTTCCTTGCCTCCTTCCCTCTCTCCTTCTCAAAAAAAGCAGATACCCCTCTTCTCCTTTTCTCTCTCTGCCCACTCTCTTCTGTACATCCCAGCTTTCTTTCCTGAGCCATGCATCCCTTTCATCAGACTCCTTTAGGTCCATCAGCTTCCCGCCACACAGAGTCACCAGCTCCACGCTCTTCCAGCCCAACATCTGTGTCTCAGCCCCACCAGCCAGGTCACTGCTTTCCGGGATCAGAGATGGGGGCAGAGAAATGGTGGGTAGAAGTTTTTGGATTTGCTGGGGGATACAGTGACCAAGAGTGCAATGTGTCCAGGAACGGCTCCTGTCCTGCCTACCCAGCCAGGCAAAGCCAGCTGAAAGGCTCTCGCTTAATTCAGGGCACTTCCAGAGCTTGTTCCTAGAGTCCTGAATCTCCATGGTGTTCAGCAGCTCGGAGTCCCACAGGAGCACCAGTGAGGCCATGTGGCAGCAAGGCGGACTGGCTGCAACACCACCACCCTTACTGAAGACTAGCACTCCCATTTCCCCAGCTTGATCTGTTTCATCTCCTCATTTTGGTTGAACAGTGGAATTCTTGCTTCCAGGTGGGGAAAAGCTACTTCTCAGGACCATTCAGACAGCGTCAGTTGTTTTCTACTGCTTAAGACAGTGTCCTTTGGATTTTCAGGGCACCCAAAACATCAAACTCCCCTACCACCTGGCAAGCCTTGATCAGCGTAGGGCTTCCAGATGCATCAGAGGCCAAGGTGTAGTCTTGTGCTGACACACACTGACCAAACAGGTGAAGACCAACCTCTTCCATTGCCTGAGATTTCCCAAGAGCTCAACCCTGCAGATGGCAATGCCATGGCTTTGAATCTCATGTTTTTGCTTAATTTTTTTTGGTAACAGCATATGACCTCTCTTTGCTCTCTGTACGGTACAAAGCAGCTTTGCCTTTGATCTGATACTATACTGTTTATCCGTTCCAGATCATACGCATCTTCGTAGCCCCGACACTGCTGATTAACTTGGTTTCCAGCATGACCCCCTCTCCTCCCACGCTTTCCAGGATGCACTCCCCCCACCGCATGATTGCAACCTGCATTCTTGGTTTCTAGCCAGTGACCTTGCATCCAGCCGTATTATGCTGCAGCTTGTTTGATTGCATTTGCCGCACCAGGCGAGGCAGATTGATTGTGCACTATTTACTTCAGCTATTCACTCCTCATTATTCACAGTATGAGATTCATCCCATAAATGAGGGAACCAGCTAGAATTGCTCTTTATTGGTTTTGTTCGCCGATCATGTTCTGAGGCTTTATTTATAAACAGGAGGAGGGAAATTACAGGTATTTCAAAACAGCCACACAAATATACCCTGCATCAATTTGTTTTAGTGAAGACATGCTTTCTGGAGCTGATTCAAAAATTAGACTGCAGAAACCCCTATGCTCTCCCCTTTTTCATAGCTGGTGATAATTTCTTACGGAAAACAAATACCTACCTCTGAAAAACCTCCAACCATACTAATGCGCATTTGGGTATTTGGGGTATTTTTCTGTTTATGAAGATAAAAAAATCACTTATTAGTGAGAAGCATATCCAGAGTGCTCTGATCCTATTTGGAGGTGTCACTGCCCCTTCCTTTCCATCTGCCAACACAGTGGTAACAACTGAGCCATGTTGAGTCTTCCAGCTCCTTCTGTTTCTGTCGTCTACATTAGCTTCACATTTCTTGGCTTGGTCTTACAATACAGGGAATTTCCAAATGCTTTCCCATTCAAGAATAAGATCCATCGGGGACTGATTCACATCCAAGAGCAAATATGAGGAGGTACATTCAGCCCTCAGCTGGCCACGGACTGCAAATGATTGGGCTATTTAAGTAATTTTTAGGAAATGAGCTGGGAGGGTAGCATTCAATCAGTGGCGGTCACAAACCCATTACATGGCTGTGCTGGCTGGATCCAGGAAACGGGGCTGCGAACTGCACAAACAGGGGGAACAGATATTCTCTCTCCCAAGGAGCTTACAGTCAAATTGACTTAATATTCACTCGGTGAAATTCTATCTGGAAAGCCCTTTCCTTCCCAGGGAAGCCACTTTTCAAAGTGATGCGTTTGAGCGGTTTGGTTTAAATCCCCAGCTCACTTAGATGCCTTTGCAGTCATCAGCCACTACTGTTTTTCACTTAAATCATGCTGAGCACAACCCAGAAATGCCAGAGCAATGGATTGTAAAGTTGGATTTGCACATCCATAGCACAGAACCCCGGTGGAATGGGAATTTAGATGGATAATGAGAATATCCAATTAGCAGAGTTAACACTAACGTGTTTTGGAAAAGACAGTACTAAACCTCCTACCGCAGGGCTGAGCCAGTTTAACTGTTGGAGGCTGCAGTGGGGTTTGCAGGGGAGGAGGCATCCTAGAGACTCCCTGCAGGGTTCCTCTGCCAGGACAAGGGGCTAATGCTGCCAGAGAGCAGCCACTGCTCTAGGCAGGCTCCCCTGGCCTGGCCACCCCCAAGGGAAACTCTCAGCCTTGGGTGAGACGTGTGTGCTGAGCCCACCCTGGCACCCCATTAGAAAGAGGATGAGGCCGGCTGAAGAGCACTGGTGCTCCCACAGCCGGTCAAGCTGGTGCTGGCCCCTGGGTGATATTTTTAGGCCAGGTGCCTTGAAGCAGCTGGTCTCCTCTGCATGCCGAGCCTGGCCATGGGTGCTTTCACCCACAGAGAACCCTGGCAGGCACAGGCTCAGGCTATCCCTGAGTTTTGGGCACTGCTGTCATCTACACTGTGAGGCGTGTGGGTGCTGAGCACCTCATGCCACTGCTGGGGACCTGCTGGAGACATGGGCACAGGGGCTCACCAAGCCCCCAAAAGCATTGTGCATCAAGCAAACCCCTCCATCCAGGTCTAGGGAGCGGATTCTGTCCCTCTGCTTCACCCTGGTGAGACCCCCCCCTGGAGCCCTGCATCCAGCTCAGGGGAAGCCAGCACAAGAAGGACGTGGGGTCCAGAGGAGGCCACAAAAATGATCCAAGGGCTGGAGCCCCTATCCTATGAGAACAGACTGGGAGAGTTGGAGTTGTTCAGCCTGGAGAAGAGGAGGCTGTGGGCAGGCCTGATTGCTTAAAGGGGGCCCATAGGAAAGACGGGGGCAATCTTTCTATTAGGGACGGCTGTGACAGGACAAGGGGTGATGGTTTTAAACTGATGCAGGGTAGGTTTATACTGGCTATAAGGAAGAAATTCTTTACAATGATGGTAGTGAAACCCTGGCATGGGTGGAGGCCCTATCCCTGGAAACATTCCAGGCCAGGTTGGATGGGGCTCTGAGAAATATGATCTGGTTGGAGATGTCCCTGTTCCCTGCAGGGGGTTGGACTGGATGGCCTCTAAAGGTCCCTTCCAACCCAAAGCCTTCCACAATTCCATGATCCCAGCAGCGCCTCCTCTCACCTGGAGAGCAGCAACAGCAAGAGCTTCCTTCATTCCTCAGCAAGGACTTGGCCCTCCTTGGTGCAACACCTGGCTGACCCCGCAATGAAACATGAGCAAGGGGTGCTTGGGATGTCCTGGCCAAGCACTAGGCATCCAAGGAGGATGATGCCCTTGTCCCCGAATCATGCCTCATTGCTTGGGGTCACAACAAAGTCGGTCTCCTGCAGGACATCTGACAGAGGTGCAAGGGGGACAAGTCTGGCTCTCGTTTGCTGCACCACAGGCATAAGCCGTGCCCTAGCGCTGAAACCTGGAAAAAAGGCATCCTGCGGCTCTGATGATAACAGTGTGTCCCCCAAAGGCTGCATCAGTGCTCATGGAGCTGGCCCTGCCTCATACGCTTTCTGCATCCGCCATCTCCCCAGACGCAAACAGGAGGGTGGGTTTTTTTGCCATGCCTAACACTGGTGTCAGAGGTGGACTTTCTTTGTGTCATGTTCTCTGCAGCACTGCAAACAACAGCCATCCTTAGCAAATAGATTAACACCATTGTTTATTCATGAAACATTTATGATAAATTTCAGTTGTGTTAAAAAAAGGCAAACAGTAAACTAAACATGAATAATGACTTAGATTAAGTATTAGAGGAGTCTTTCTTTCTACAAATGCACAGAATTCAAATCATCAGGAAAGAGCAGCACATCTTTTTATCTGCTGATTTAGCACAGACGCTGGGAGCTTCACAAGCCTCTTCCTGCATGTTAAGAGGAGTGACTGCTTGAAATGGCTGTGGTGATCAGGGTGATCCCCGTGACCTTCGTGTCCTCCTGGTAATACCCCAAGAAATGACTGGTGGCTGAAAGGTCTTTCCATGGCTATGTTGGCTTGGAGGTTAATACACAGATTGACATTGGTGCATATGTTTTCCCAGCAGCCTCAGAGGATGGTTGCAGCCTCAGTAGCTTAACAAGTGTTTTGAAGCACTTGTCTAAACAAGCCGAGAAGTCCTGCTTTCCACCCGTGGTGCCTACAGTGTGTTGAGTGACGATCTGGACAGTGAAGGATGGACTTACAGGGAAACAGCCCTCTCCCCTAAGCATTTTGGGTCACGCTAACTGCACTTGTACATCCATTTCCTCATGCTCTGGGACTCACCGCATGGACACTTTGGGTCAGAACTGAAAGTCCATGGGGGAGAAACCACTTCAGATTAAAAGGAAGAAATGTCATTTGTGGATAGAAGAAATATTTTGTGTAACCAAACCCCAAACATTTCCTTTCCCTCCAGGGCCTTACTTACCCATCACACCACAGCAGAGAGAAGGGCCACCTAGCCCAACACAGCTCCTGTACACTGCAGCTGTGGGTGAGGAGACTTCTCCAGCCAAAGGAACGTGAGTCCTGTTCCCAGGAGAAGGTCTAATCCATCCTGTCTTTGAAACAGTGGATCTCAGAGCTTGGGAAAGAAAAATGGTTCTCAATATATTTGCATTTCCATAGCATCTCCCTCTTACTGGAGGATCTGATTTACAAGCTTGTTCTTGCCCCATTATGGGTCTCAACACTCAGACACTGAAAGCAACATTTAAATGTGCTCCTCCAAGGCTGGAGAATCCCCAGCACTCTTGTGATGCAGTTTTGGATGGGGCAATGGACATTGCAGCTCCTCCAGTAAGAAATGTCCATGATGCCTGTTGGTCCTCAAGGCAGGAAATTCATGGCTTTTAGGAGAAATTACCCTCTGTGTCTGGCTGGTGAAGTTTTTCCCTGGGCACTCGACAGGAGGGAGGAGCAAGCTTGAGAACATCCTGAGTAGTTACAGGTGAGCACTGAGGCATGCACAAGGAAGAGCAAAGTGAAGATGACGATGGTGGCGGAAGCACTCCCAGCCTCCTACAAGACCTTCAGTGCCACAGGAGGTTCCTCCAGCAAACTGCTGCACATCACGAGCAGAGGTATGGATGTTCTGCCTGTGAGAGGAAGAGCTGCAGGAATGTTCATCAGGCTCTGGGCAGAGCTTTTATGAAAGTTCATTTTATGTGGCGTAAGGCATTTGTGTAACTTACACACTTTTACTGAATCTTTGTCAACAAAAACCTTAATGAACATCAGATAGTGAAAATAATAAAAATCTTAATTGAAGACAGCAGTACCAGCTTTACAGTGAAACATAAACCCCAACAAAAAACAGTGCACGTTTTACAGGATAACAGCACAGACAGGTACCTGCCTTTAGAAGTACTGAATGCCCATATGGTCATGCTGCTCTGCTCCCTGGAGCGTAGACACTGCATTTCTGGCTGCTGATCTTATTCTGGGGTTTAAGTGAGGATGGGAGAAGTCATTGCTTGCATGTGCAGGTTTGATGGTGGAGCCACTGCTGTGAGGTGGGAGGAGAAATGCCAGGGGCTGGAAATCCAGGCGCATTGGATGCATGAGGGTTTAACAGCTTGGGGAGTCTAATCTGAAGTGTCCTGCAATTCCCGTGGATTATGAAATGTCTCTGTTTGGAAGACATAGCTTCTGAAACCCTGAGGTAGCTGAAAGCTGAGGGCTTTGTTCTCGCTGTGGAACAAAGCTCTTTTTGTACTGCACTGTTCCTTTTCCTATTTGCCTACATTAAAGAAGTTGGGGTTTTTAACCCCTGTAGCATCATCAGCTTCAGCAGGAGGAAGTACAGAGGAATGAGAGACCAGGAGGGAGGGAATGATTTTTGATGTGTCAGAGATTGTAAGTATGGGGTCATCCTCATCCTTGGGCTGTGGGTAGCATTTTGATGAGGAAAGGAAAGCCAACAAAGAAGGCAAGGAAACATAAAGAGAGCCATGAAAGGGAGCTGGAAGATGTCAGAATGGCTAACAGACAGAAAGTACTAATAGTTTATAAAAATAACAGCCTGGAGCTCAATTTCCGTGCAGAGATCCCATTTGGAACACAGAAAATTGAAAGGAAAGGCAATAAAACTGAGATCAGAAACCCTCGGAGTTCACGTCCACCCAATATCACAGCAGCTGCAGGGCAATGGACTCAAACACTTGCCAAGGCAGTTGTTCTGCTCTATGGCACGTGGTCCCAGCCAGGGTAGCCCCCTTCCCCGCACTGCAATCTGGGCATCCTCTGGGGCACGGGCAGCAGCTGCCTCTTTGGACTCTGGCATAGGGAAGAGGCTCTGGGACTCAGGGGATATCCCCTCCCTGCTGATGTCCAGGGAAGACTCGGTCCCTTAGACTTGGACCACAAGACACCACGGTTCCCTGGAGACCTTCTAACTGAACATCTAGTGCAGCCTGTGATAGCAAGGACAAGAACCTCAGCATTTCTGAAAGGTTTTTGCTGTTCATTATTGCGCTAGGAGCCTGCTGGTGTTTGCTTCCTTTGCTGCAGCATCAGAACTTGTCCCATGTGGGAATCTTTCTCTTGCATTTGCTTCAATTTATGGTCAAGTTCCTTGAGGTTCTCCAAGCCGCTCTGAAGTAAGACTTTGGCCAACCTCTGCCTGAGATTTGTAGGAAAACCATGATTTCTGCAGACAGATAGCTGCAGTACTGGGAAAGGAGCACTGCCCAGCGGTGTCATTGCAAAGGGTGCGTGTACGGCCATTCCAGCTGCCTGAGGTGAAGGCGTTCACTCCTATGATCCCAGAGCAGTGAACTGGAGGCATACTAAGAAAAACCCAGCAGTGGGTTTGGTCCAGATTATTTATGTGGCAACAGGGTTCAGTGAAATAACAGATCCAAGCATTATTCCAGGTGATCTTCTAAATATATTCTTTCCATTGTCACAGAATCCCAGAATCCCAGACTGGCAGGGGTTGGAAGGGCCCTCCAGAGATCACCCAGTCCAACCACCCTGCTCAAGCAGGCTCACCCAGAACAGGGGGCACAGGACAGCATCCAGGTTGAATATCTCCAGAGAAGTAGACTCCACTGCCCCCCTGGGCAGCCTGTGCCAGGGCTTAGTCACCCTCAAAGTCAAGAAGTTCTTCCTCCCATTCAACTGGAACCTCTTATGCTTCAGTTTGTGCCCGTTGCCTCTTGTCCTGTCACTGGGCACCACTGAGAAGAGTCTGACTCCATCCTCGTGAAAATGTCAAAGTAATAACCCACTTTTCAAGAGGAGGCTGCTTAATGTTTAGGAAAGAAGGATGTTGTCTGCAAAGCATTTTTAGTCAGAGAAGGAAAGACTTGTCCCCAGTGAGGACAAACACTCAGGTCGCTACTGTTGAACATCTTCATCAACTTGCTAGACAATGTTCAGTGCACTTGTGCAGTCCCAGAACCCCCTCAAACAGTAGAGAGGCTCTTTGTCATTGTTTCCAAGATCTGGATTACTTTGGGTTGGGGAAGATGGTCCTCAGCCAGAACTCAACAAAATCCCTGCTTGCTGCCTGGACTTCTCTCTGAGTTTCACTTCCTTGTAAATCTTCTGCTGAGGAGAAATCCATTTTTGCCATGAGTTCTCAGCAGCTCCTATCAACAAGATGCTTTCAGCCCAGGCTCAGAGAAGCTGTTGCCAAGTGCTCCAACATCCTAGACACTCTGTCTCTGATACAAAGGGAAGTGCAGTTATGTTGACATGTTTTCGTTAATATTGTCTGCACTGATTATTTACAAGTTTTAACCTCTTCTTCTTATCCTTGTCTTGTTTTTCCATCCGTTAACTCTTCAAGGTCTTGCTCACTGTTGCTGTTCTCTAAGAGAGGTTTTGTTCCAAGCCACCTTGCCCCAGGAACAGTAGTTTTGCAATTCTTATTAGCTCATCTCCACAAACATGAAGGAACAGTAACAGTGAATGGAACTCAAATCACCTAATTAGAGTGAACATGGCACCCTACCCCAGCTCTTCCTGGGCCTATCTCCGCAGACCCATCAGCCTCATGGTCCAGGTGACTGGACAAGTCAATGGGAGCAGCTCTCCAGATAGCCTCATGGGATGAGAAGGGCCACTGCCTGAGGGCATGGGACATATTATGTCATGCCAGTAAGGGCATTTGGGAATTGAACAAAAGATTTGAGGATATTTAGAGGAGGAACAAAAGGCAGGGAATGGGAGGGAGTGCAGGAGTCTTCGGTGCATGTGTCTGTACACCTCTGTATGGGAGGGGTCTGAACAACTGGGGCAGGGTGTGGGTCTCAGGAGCTCGTGTGTCCAGGTTCCAGAAACTGGAGAGACCCAGGATCCAGGGGCAGCTACCAGGCAGGCTGCCTAAGCCCAGCTACTGCAGGGATCCATACTGGATATATGCATATATGTACATTTTCCATTAATGCTCTTTCATCCTGCTCAGACTCACTGCTGCCTGGACCTGGGAACAAGCTGCTGCAGCTGCTTTGCCTCTGTTGGGATATTGGCTCTGGAAATGCCTAACAAATCTAACCTCACTTCTACACGCAATTCTCTTTTTTGCTGGTCTTTGCTATTTCTCCCAGTAGAGGATGCCATGTGCTCCATTGCTGTTCTTCCTAGCTCTCCCAGTTCATATCTGCTTTCTCTCCCTGTGTTGTGGCTTTGGATGAAATGTTTTGGGGAGTCAAGTCTCCGTGTTTGCACTGTTGTAACTGGGCCTGTTTAGGTTGTGATGTGCTGCTAACAGAGAAGAGATATTGCAATACACCACTTACCCATGGCAATAAGCCAGTATGTCTGCATAGCCAGGGGCTTGCAGCATTTTTACTGCTATACTGCACTACAGAACCACTGTATGTGGTCAAGAGTTTGAGGACGATGGGTGCCTTGCAAGGCTTGCCAGTTCCCTATTACATGAGCTGTGCCCAAAAGCTAAGAGCACTGCAAAGATACATAGCAAACTGCATGGGTGCAAGAGAGCCTCTGCACTCACAGCCTCTGTACTAGCAGCTAAAAGAGGAGCCAGGCTTAGCACAGTTCCAGGTATGTCCAGACTATTCACCAGTTTGCATGGATCCTGGCACAGCTTTGGCCCGGGACAACTAGTGTGCACTCAGAAACCTGCGAGACTTCGCAGTGCCCATAGCACAAGAGGGGGGACGCTCCCAGAGAGCTTGGGCACGGCCATCCCACACAGCAGGAGAGCCTGTTTAGCCGTGTAGGACACAGAGCTGTGCCAGCTTTGTTTTATTTACTGGCATAGGCAGGCACCCCCAAGAACCTCCCCCCATCCTTTTTGCCCTACAGTCCTACAAGGTATTTCAGGCCAGGTTCCTGAGCTCTATGATAATAAAGATTCGTTGCTTTAGTTTATAATGAGTCAAAAATATTCACACACGCATGCTGCACCCCCTCTCACTTGCAAGGAACTGCTTTAATTACTCACTGCCAGTCTAAAAGTTCATCAGTTATTTCCCTTCCCTTCTCCAAAACCCATTCACTCAGACATTTCCTCTGCACACTTTCCCAGGATCTCCAAACCTGCTTTTTCCAACAAATCGCTTTGTAAAGCTGTTGTCATTTCTTTGTTGTCTGGACTTATTCCATTTCCCCATTACAGCAAAAGCTGCGAGAACTGCAGCTGCTTCAGCTTGCTGAAGGCATCGTTAACTTCATCAGCCTCGCAGTCGGTCAAGGATCCAATTCCCTCACAGTATTGTTCTCTTCCAATATTTGTGCAAACACTTCACATCTCCACTCTGCAATCCTCTAGCATTAATTTTCTGATTTTATTGTTACCAGAGGTCATTCTCAGTTACACTTATACCGCCCATAAGACTCAGCTGAGGGCCTCCAATCTGGCTGTCTCCTCTGGTTTTCAGGCTCAGAGGATCTTTCTACCACTTCCATTGGACACCCTGCTTTTTCTTCTTTGCTGTGCTGTTTTCAACCTGGCTTACAGTCTGCTAAGTTTGGCACAGTCCCAAGAACATCCTTGGACTTGTACCCAGCATAATCGAGCTTAACAAATCATATACATACCTCCCTTTCCTGACGACGTCTCCCATTACACTGTGCTCAAATCTTGCCTTTTGGGTTTCGCCTGACCCCTTACAGAACTTCATCTGATGAATCCATTCCTCACCAAGCTTGAATTCGAGCAGCTGAACTAATACCACTGGGCGGGAACTGAGATTTCCTGCTATCCCAGCCCCATTGCCCCTCCAGAGGAGGGATCAGTGGCTTTTAAGAGGTTCTTCCTTGAGGTGAGTTCTCCAGATGGTGATATTTTCATCCGCGCACCAGAGGGAATCTCTGAAGATGCAGTTCTGGCTGGTTTTTTTTCTGTCTTGTTTTATGAAAATATGGAAAACAGCACAATTCTGCTGCATTAATCCTTGGCATTAGAGATGGGGTGGTAACAGATGGATACAAAGTGGATGAGACTTGAAATCTCATCAGAAAGTATCCTTCTCCTTGTCCCAGGCCTCTGTGATGTCCTGCAGTTAATCAAAGTGGTTCATTTTGCATAAGCAAGCTTTTATGATTCCTTAGCTATGCAAATATTTTATCTACCCTTTTTCTTCTCGCACTTGATGAATTTGTCGACCAGATATAACCACCTAGAACTGAACCACAGCCTTCCTTTGTAGCTGGTAGAGAGAAATAAATGTGCTTCTCATTCTGGAAGTGAAACATGGCCTGCCAGAACTCCAGGTGACCATCTCATTTGCAGACATCTACATTGTAGGAGTCTAAAGTGAGATAAACCCAATCTGACATCTCTGACACTCAGCTATGTCCACTGCCTGTGGGAGATGCCAGAGAGAGGACATTTCCACCACAGCCTCTGCCCTGTGCCCTGCCTATAGAAGGCGTTTGTGTTTGGGGACTATTTCCATATTCTGCTCTCTACTTTTGGAGGAGGAGAGCCTCCTGCTGAACAGACTAGGAATTCAACCTGATGTGGTTATTCGGCCATTTCTACAGCTGGGTTGTGGCCTACAGTGTCTTCCATCACCTCCCAGCCATCACCACCAATTATGTACTCTGTATTTTATTGGCATTAGTTGCTTGCTCTGTGATGGCACGTGGCAGGGGACCAGGGTTAAATAGATAATTACTGCTCCTTAATCAAACACTGAGCTGTCCTGGTTCTCTCACCCTGGTCAACTGCTTAAACTGAAACCCTGAAATCTGACCATCCTTCCCTTATTCCACAGGAGCTCAGAGGACAAGCGCAGCTTTGCTGCATGCTGAGGAGGCTCTGCTGCTTTGAGAGGGCCACTCACAGGAGAGGTTCACACATACAGGTTTTGTTCCCCTTGCTCACCGATGTGAAGGCATGGGAGGTACCATCCTCACCCTCACTGCCACCACTCATCTGGGATAGAGATGCCAGTGTGACAGCCTCAGGCACCGCACACAGCATGTGGTGCGGGGCATCTTGGAGACCATGTGGGCTGCTGGCAAGCACAACCCCAGGCAGCAACAAGAGCAAACGCTGGTGCTGTGCTGGATGCTTGCTCTGCTCTTCTGCCCTCACTGTAGGTAGCCACATTGCTGGACCGGAGGCTGCAGAGATCTCTGAATCATTGAATCATAGAATTGTTTAGGTTCGAAAAGACCTTTAAGGTCATAGAATCATAGAATCCCAGGTTGGAAGGGACCTCAAGGATCATCTGGCCCAACCTTTTTAGGCAAGAGCACAGCCTAGACAAGATGGCCCAGCACCCTGTCCAGCTGAGTCTTGAAAGTGTCCAATGTGTCGGAGTCAACCACTCCTCTGGGGAGATTATTCCAATGGGTGACTGTTCTCGTGGTAAAAAATTTCCCTCTTGGGTTCAATCGGAATCTCCCCAAGAGAAACTTGTGTCCATTCCCCCTTGTCCTCTCTATTCTCCTTGTCCTTGTAGCTACCCCTTAGGTAGTGGTCCAACCATTAACACTGCCAAGTCCACTGCTAAGCCATGTCCCTGAGCAATACATCCAGAGTCCTGCTTTGACAAAGCATCTCCCTAATCAAAAGCTACTGACTGCTGGGTAGGGTCACCAGGAAAGGAAAAAGCCAGGAGTCCCATTAGTACAGAAGCCAGTATGCCAGATCTAAGAAACCAGAGAGACAAGGACCAGGACCACCTTGTTCTACAGCCCTCCATTGCCTTGCTTTGTAGCTTTATTGCAGGGCAATCATATGCACAACTCTCCATAGACTCTTCCAGGTCTCATTCATGAGGCATTTCTATCACGCGCCTCAGATCTCACAACAGAGGACTGAGGTTTAAAGGTGGTTGATTCAAGGTGCCTGTCCACCCCAACAACATCTGTGTGTTTGAATGGTTGATCCTCCATTAATGCTGCCAGTTTAGGAGAGAGGAGGCATTGCACAGTCACACTCTTACTCGTTGTCATAGGATCTGCTATCCCTCCTACCATCTACAACATCCGAGGCATCATCTCAGCTGGTGGCACAAATGGCAGAGCCCTATGCAAACCACATTGGCAGGACACACAGACAATCTATCCCCAGGACTAGGGCTTCTCCACCCCTGCTCTGGAGTTGCACCCATCTCCCCTGGCACACTGTGCATGTTAACATCAGTGGCACCACTTGCACCGTGCTTCAGTTCTTGCCTTAGCTCAGCACCAGCCAAGACTGTAAGATGCTTATCAAAGAGCTCTGCACTTGCATCTGGGCAGGTGCCATTTCCGGGTGAATCTGCTCGAATACGTGGAGATGGCCCAACCCTGACTGTTGTCTGATAGCGTCCTGGATGAAGGGTGAAGCAGGATGGAGAATCAGGGCATGGCCGTAACACTTCTTGTGGGGAGAATCGCACAGTGCAGCTGTACAGCACAGGATAGAGAGCACTCTGCAGGCAGGAGAAATCTGCGGCCTTTGCTTAGGAGAAGCTGTGTTTCACAAACAAACCCGGCCACCGCAGAATGCCAGACATCGAGCGCTTTTATTCGGGATGATCAACATATTGCTTGCTTGTGTAATTGGCTCTTGTCCTACTACTCATTAATAATCTTGCTTAAGGCAATTGTTAGTAGCCTGACTTCTCATTGTGCCAAGCATATAGAAATTAATACACTCATTCTGCTCATTCTGCTGATAAAACTGCTGGGTGCCTGAGATCTCCACCATTTCCCTCCACCCGTGTTTCATAATTCAGGGATCTTCACCAGAGGTGGGCTGACACCATTCCCCCTTCTTAGGGCATTGCCTTTATGGACACGCACCGTGGTGATCCAGGTGTGTTGAAGATGCTTGGACCTTGCCGTGGCCTGAGGGTGCTGCGGTAGCACCATTAACAAGCGAGAGGACTGCTTGAATTGCCTATGCTGGCAATTTTTTTGTTGGTGTTTAGTGTATGTGATGGGTCCCAATGCCCTGAGAGTGTGAGCAGAGGCTACATCACACTGCTTGCGGGACTGATGATCTTAAAGGTCTTTTCCAACCTAAATGATTCTATGATCCTATGTGTACTGGGGGGCTCCAGGTTTTCCAGACAGCTCCACACTGATTGCAGGTCATCTGCTGGAAGATCTTCCAGCACTGGAAGGTCTAGAAATGCCAAGGATCCCTGCTCTGCACTCTCCCAGGTGCTCCAGGGAGGCTCCAGAGAGCTCCCATGTGCTGAGCATCAGGGACAGCCGGGGAGCTTGGCCTAATAAGCACTCGCGAGAGCAACCTTACAGGTACTGCAGCCAGCATCTGGTGAGGCAAAGGAAGGGGCTGTGTTCAGTTCCACGCCCCAGGCTTTCAAGAGGCTGATGAAAAAATTGCAAGTGCCCAGCTTATAATTTTTAAGTGCTGGAAAACTAAAACTAGAGCAGCTCAGCCCGCTGAGCTTGTCAGATAAAAGGTGAGGGTACTTCTGAAAGCAGAGGGCTCTTCAGTTAGGAATGTATGTATACATAAGACCCTGTGGGCAAATTCAGAAATCAGATCAGGCTAACTGAAATATGACACACTTTTTGTTAGCAAAAGTAATTAGCCATTGGGTCATCAAACCAGAGTGTGTTCAGGAGTCTCCAGTGCTTGCAGTCTTTACAAATCTCCCTCAAACAGCTCTGTTGCTGCTCACCTTGAGCTCAGGTTTTTATGCAAAATCAGAGGGCAGGAAAACCTGAGTGCCAAAGGACTTCAGAACAGATGAGCACAGAATCACAGAATCCCAGACTGGCAGGGGTTGGAAGGGCCCTCCAGAGCTCACCCAGTCCAACCACCCTGCTCAAGCAGACTCACCCAGAACAGGGGGCACAGGACATCTTCCAGGCATGGGTTGAATATCTCCAGAGAAGGAGACTCCACAGGCCCCCTGGGCAGCCTGTGACAGGGCTCGGTCACCCTCAAAGTCAAGAAGTTCTTTCTCCCGTTCAACTTGAACCTCTTATGCTTCAGTTTCTGCCCATTGCCCCTTGTCCTGGCGCTGGGCACCACTGAGAAGAGTTTGGCTCCGTCCTCGTGACACCCACCCTTAAGATATTTGTACGTGTTGATGAGATCCCCTCTCAGCTTTCTCTTCTCCAGGCTAAATAAGCCCAGCTCCCTCAGCCTTTCCTCATAGGAGAGATGCTCCAGTCCCCTCATCATCTTTGTAGCCCTCCTCTGGACCCTCTCCAGTAGCTCCTCATCCTTCTTGAACTGGGGAGCCCAGAACTGGATGCAGTGCTCCAGGTGGGGTCTCACTGGGGAAGAGCAGAGAGGGAGGAGAACCTTCCTCGCCCTGCTGGCCATGTTCCTCTGAATGCACACCAGGATGCCATTGGCTTTCTTGGCTACAAGGGCACACTAGCCCAAGTACCACACTCAGCACCAGCGCCAGGGCTGACACATCATGACCACGGTGTCCTGCCCACGCCATGGCCCTCACAGCAGCTACAAGGCAGGGGCACAGGTCACAGCGAGCACAGGCTGCTTGGAAGGGGACAGAGCAGGACTGTCTGCTGCACTGTGCTGCAGATGCACATGAGGTCCTCTTCCCATGTGAAGGAGAATGGAGCATGGCGGGACAGCTAGGACACCAATATCATAATGAAAACCACTGTCACAGATGCCACATTCACATTCATGTTCAGGCAGCCTGGGGACTGCTGCAGGTCTGCGGAAGAAAAGGCAATGCAGAAGAGAAATCAGGTGGACCCTTCAGCGGGACACATGAATCCCAGAGCATTTGCACCCTTGGCTTGGCACCAGATTGCATGTTCTCCGTAATGCTGCAGGGTGATGGGAAGGACAAGTCCGGACATTGTTCTTTTTTTTTTTTTTTTTTTTTCTGATTTCCAAACTGGATTTAATGATGAGACTGTCAGAAGTTACAGGGTTCTTTCAGAAATGAAAATTCCAGTCTGATGGGAATAGAGAAAAGCATTCATGGGCTAAATGGATGTTTGGGTCAGTGTGACTCATGGTAGGCTGGCAGCATGGGACCCAGACTGACAGCCTGCCTTCAGACACCCTGGCCAACACAAGCCAGGAGCCCAGGAAATGCCGGAGAGGCTGACAGAGCTGAACAGAAACACCCGACGGAGCATGGGGGCTTGTCGCTTGTTTTCATTCATTAGCTAAGCCTGAATCCGTAACCAAACTTCCTCCAAATGTGTGTCCTGATAGGGGTCATGCTGAGCCACATTTGGGGTTTATATATACTGAGACCAGGTAAAAGCAGCATTTATATCTGCACCCGTGCTGTGCACTCAATAAACACAGCTTCCAGTCCCTGCATTTGCAGATTTATGGAAGCAAAATCATGTCCGCGAGAGCTCTGGTGGTCCTAGGTCTTCTGAGATTTTACCCCAAGAATGACACCCCAGTTGTGTTTCCTGATAAGAGTAAACATCTTTATTGAAAAAGATTTGAGTGCTCCTTCATTTTGCAAGCATGTAATTTATGAAATCCCACCTCAAAGGGAGATTTAATATTTCGTATCAGGTCCAATGTATCCATTCATTTTCCACCCAAAACAAGTCTACCAATGCTAGACAGGACCTAGGGCTTAGAGCGGGCATCAGGTTGAATATTAAGATAAGAGTGAGCTCTCATTGCAAAAAAAGGTAAAGCACAGACTGGTGGACGTTAGGAGGAGCATGGCCGGCAGGTTGAGGAAAGCTGTCATCACCCAGGCAGCACTGAGAGGGCTGTACTTGGCATGGATCCTCGGTTCTAGAGGGATTTGGAGAAACCTGAGGATGTCCAGCAGAGCTGGCCATCATGGTCAGAGGCGCGCATCCCATGGAGAGAGGATGAAGGAGCTGGGCTTGTCTAGCCCAGTGAAAAGGCAGATCGGTGGAGATACAGGAGCTGCCTGCAACTACTGGAAGGGAAGTCATGAAGAGCGCAGAGCTAAACTCTTCTCAGCAGTAGCAGCCAGTACAACAAGAGGCAACGAGGCAATGGCCACAGGTGCTAGCTTGGGAAGCTCAAGCCCTGCTTTCCAGCTCTGGATCAAGAACAGGATTTCATCATTTAAGAGCCTAATCTATGTCCCAGGTCACAGTTTGATACACTGAAATTATGTCCCAGTTCCTTCACAGTCAGTCATTTGGGGCATTTCAGGGCAAAGAAGCTGCCTCCAAAGGAATTAAGGATGCTGTTCCGTAAATGTTTTCTGTTTCCATAAAGTAGCCAGGCAGAAGTGTGCTAAAACCACCACCAGGGTCTCAGAGCACAAGCTGTGTAGCTTCTGGAGACAAGAATAAAATCTGAGTTGGCCCACTGAGAGTGGGACTATGGACGTTTACATTGCTGCAAGTCAGAAATTAACGTGGTGACCTTCACACAGGGTTTACCAAGGTGAGCAAAAAGCCGCGTTGTATTTTAAGCTATGGAAAAACAGCACCTATTTCCTGTGTCTCTATTATGGCAGACCAGCTGAAAGACTGCCAGCTATTAAAGGTTCCTGGCCAAGCAGGTTTTGGATTCGAATTTGGCCCAAGAAAAATGTCTACTTCTGTCCAAGGACACAAAGCAGCTGAATGATTTCAGAGCATTCCTGTGCCAAGCCTGACCTGAGTCCAAGTCAGGAAAACTCAGCTGAAGACTCCCAGAAGTCCCTTTTTAAGGTAGAAAAGGTTTTAAGTGTTTGTATTCCTGTTTCATGGGACTTGCATCTCTGGCTCCATTTCCAACCTGTCCAGCTTGGCTATAACCCACCCACCAGACACATCAACTTTTAACAGGTATTGATGTGCAACTGGACAGCAGTTACGCTGCTCTCCTGTTGTTAGCTCCTACTCTTCTATTAAGCTGCGTTTTGGCATGAAACAAAATTTCTAATGCTCCCTCGGTATTCATGTTTCTTTGAAGCTGGCACAAAATGTCTCCAGACTTCCTCTTGGATCGCGCAGTGTTAAACAACCTTCGCAGGCACCTTTAAGAGTGTTTTTCTTTATCACTTGAGGGATCCCAGTCCTCGTGTCTTCCGAGGAAGTCTCGTTGTGTACTGAAGTGCCCCTGTTAAGTACATAACATAAACAAGATTGCGCTGTAGTGATACCCTGGATCAGGGCACAAGGAGCCACTCCTCTGCTCATCCTCCATTCAGGCAGGATCGACCTGTATCGACCCTTTGAGGCTGCAGATGCCTGATCTCTGTGAGACGGACACGGGGACAGGGCCACGAGGTCACCGGTGCTAGTTCATTGCCATCAGAGGCATCGTGTCCCATTAGATTAGTCTGTCTCACCTTAACAGTACCTCCCACCAGTATCTGTACCAGGCTGAAACATGGCAAAAAAAAATGATACGGAAAAAGAGAATAGAGCCATAAGAGTTAATTAGGCTGGCAGGAAATCTGTTCCCAGATGGCCACTGGCAAGAGGTGAGATTATCAAAACAAAAGGGATGGAAGAGAGTGCAGATCAGAGAGGAGCCCATGATGCAGCTTGGATTTTGCCTGCTCCCCCCCACCCCCACGAATCACACAGCCTCTTGCTGAAAGGCTGTCTTAAACTGAGCCCTCCCAGCACCCAGGAGCCCCTCGGAGTGCGCCTGCAGCACTGACATCTCCCCAAATCTCTCTCCCTTGCTCGCAGTGGAAAAAGTGGAAAACGTTTCCCTTTTAAGAGCAAATGATACTGATGCAGGGAAAGGGAAGAATAATAAGAGCCATTACAGCTGCATCAGGAGCTCTTTAGGGCTCAAAAATAAAGAATCGCACAGTAAATGGGAGTGCAGCAGCGCTCCCAACATGCGGCAGGCTGGCGAGGAGCAGGAAGGGCACAAGAAGAGGCTCCAGAAATACCTTCAAAGTAAGGAGACGACAAAGGGAAGCCTAGCCCTGTGGGACCATGGCAGCAAATAACAGATGACACAGATGAGACTGAAGCATTCAGTGTATTCTTCCACACTCAGAATAAAGAAAAAACCGCAGCAAGCTGTGTAAGGCAACGCGTTTTACAAAGAGATGAGACAGGTCAGGTGTGAGAAAGGATGAGTTAAAGATGACTGAACCAGTACAGAGGCACTCAGGTGCACAGCACCTGGACACATCCCCCTGGGGTGCCTCAGGATTCCACTGAAGCTGTCTCTGAGCTGTTTGCTACACTTTTAGGGAGCCGTAAGAAGATGGGAGGGTGAGAAGGGGCTGAGGCAGAAGGATGGTATCTGTTTTTAGAAGAGGAAGAAAGGAGGGGGGTGGAAATTATAGACCAGCTCCAAATTATAGTTTGACTCCAGAGTCTGGAGATTTTTCAGGGAAACAATATTAAACAATTAGATTACAGCTACCCAAAAGGTAAGGTAATAAAAATGCCAGGTATGGATTTCTGAAGAACAAATAATATCAGGCTAGGTGCATTCCATTCTTTGCTGTGATAGCTGGCTTACTGAGAGGGGAGAAGTAAGAGATGTGATGTCTACTTTGGTAAGGATTTCTCATTTTCTTTGTAATGCGTTGGGGTTTGACTCAGCTGGACAACTGAGAGCCCAGCGCATCCCCAGAGCTCAAACCTTGCTGGGCGCAGAGCATCGTGTGCCTTTCCCACCCGAAGTGTCCCCTATTTGGAAATGTCTAATCCCTTTCCCAGGAATGGGTCTAGGTCTGACAGCTCAACCCTTCCCTCGCACTTGAGAGCTAAGTGATAATTTGGTCTTTACCTAGCATTCGCTTACTCCCCCAAACTGGATTTTCAGCCTTGGATTTATCCCAAGTTCTCTCTCTCTCTCTGTGTGCTCTATTTAAAAACACATCATTCACACATTACATTTTTAGGCCTCTTCAGATGTCCTTGCTGCTCTTGCATGGTCAGGTGCTCCTTCTTCCTGAGCCAACGGAGTGCTATTAAAAGCCAGGCTTGCTATTGCTGTACAGAAGGTTTGCCGCTGGCTAACCTCCTCCTTGCGAGTGCCCACTGCTCGCGGGGACAGGGCGAAGCCCTGCTCAAGCCTTCCCTGGTGTCTGTTCATGTCCCCCAAGTTTCAGCCCCAAAGGCGATTAGAAATGTTTTCCCACCCCAGGTGTTCCCTTGATTTGCTTTACCTTCAGCACCATGCGCTGCTCAGGAATTTCTCGGAGGCAGAATCGGCAACAGGCACAAATCAGGTAAAGAGCTGCTCTGGCCAAAAGGGTTGTCTTGTGTGCTGGGTGCCTGGAGCAAAGCGGGCTGGATGCAACCTCTTCTCCCAGAGCGGCTGGGGGCAAGTGGGTGCTCCCCAAAGCAGCCTGGGGAGACCAGGGACAACAAGGGCTCTCCCTGCCCCCATCACACTGGTGCTCTTACAGTTTCTTCCGGCTCACGTAAGGGCAAAAATTCAAAGCTGCTGATCCTTCGGGAAGCCTTAAGCTGACTCTGCTCAGGGATAAGCAGTTCAGCAGAGCTGTGGTTTTTTCCCATACTCTGAGCTCTGGCTCAGATTCATTGGCTTTGATACGTGGTACAGCAAGACCCTCAGCTCCCAGGGGCCCTTCTGAGCCTGTGGCAGAGGTCCCTCCCTCCCCAGTCACCTCCCCTTCCTGGAGATGTGGTTTCTGACCCCTTCCCTGGTTTAAGAAGGGAAAACTAGATCACATGAGACTACCTTTAGCCTTTAAATGGGTACTGTCTCACCTCAGAGGAGCTTATCCCAGGGCTACCTTACATGCCTAAAGTCCCTTTCTCATCAACGGAGACAGATAAAGGATGAGTTTATCCACTGCAGTGATCTGAATTTAACCCACTTTTAAGTTTAAACCTAAATTAAACCTAACTTTAGGTTTGACCCCAAAAGAGCATTCTAGGTTAAAAGAAACTCCTCCCTGTAGCTGGCCAAAGCTACCCACACTGGAGAGGGGCTGGGCAGTGGAAGCAAGTCCCCCTGCACTGCCTAGACAGCCCTGAAAACTCAGGAGAAGTGCTCCTAGGTGGCACAGAGCCTGAAAATGATGTGTGGCAGTCCTCAGCATCTGCAACAGTTAAGGCTCCTGGGAAATTTAGCTCTTGAGCCAGTCTGAGATTTTTTGAAAATTTTGCCCTCTTTATATATATTATAGGTTGCATTTAATCATGCTGAGCTGGTGAGTAATATCTATAAAATACTCTAGCAATTCCATATGAATTTTTTGAACTGCTCAAAATAAAAAAAAAAAAAAGGATACTACTGAGGATGAGTCAGGCCATGAGAAGCTGGCTCCGTGGACTCATTCTTCGGTTAGCAAATCATCTGTGAGAGGATTCTGATCTCTTCAAGTGGGTCATTTCCTAAAAGGGTTTTTTACTCAGTTGTCATGAGTCACTCAGAGTGCCTCGAAGAGTTCGGCTGTTTGCTAGCTGCTTCCCACGGTGGGATTCAGGGTGTACAGTTTATCACTTAACTCACACGGTTTTGTTCCGGCATCCCACCCAAATGGCTGAGTGATGGCTGGAAGCAAAAAAGGGGATGAATGCAGGGTGACTGTGGTGTAGATCGCTCATGCTGAAATAGGGACACTTTAGAATCCATTTGCAGGCAGCAGCAGGCTCTCTGAATATGAGGGAGGAATGATCTGATGCAGAAACTGAGCATACTTGGTCAGCAGAGTATTTCGTGGGGGCTGGCTAAGGTCTGGGATCATGAATTATGACCCGGAACTGGTGCTGTGGCTGAGAAGTAGGGATGTGGTGAGCAGAGGCCGGTGCGCAGTCTGGGCCCACATCCTCCCCTCCTGCTCTGCAGGTGCCAAGATCTCTTTCCAGCTGCAGGTAGGAAATGCTTTCCCTTCTGCTCACCACTAAACCCCTTTCCAATAAACAGCAAGATTCCTGTAGGGGAAGAGTCAGATGCTATCATTACATTAATTTCATATTCTACTACCAACTTATCTTTATTAAAACAGCGTCGCGCTCCCAGGAGGGGAAGCTGTATAACACCTTAGAGGTTAGAAAAAGTGTAGACAACTTGGAAAACAAGGATACAAGTTGCGTTTCTCATCTAGGACCATTGCTAGCAGCATTCCTGTAATGGGGACTATCAAAAGGATGGATAGCCTCTTCTGCACAGCTGTAAAGGGGGGAAGCTCTTCCGGAAGACACCAGTGGGAGTTAGGTGCTTCGCTGCTTGGATACTGAGGAAAAATCTACCCTTGGCAACAGCTCTTTGATGGTTTAGCCCTCCACTGTACTATGGACGGGTGCAACTTCAGCTGAGTAAGGCTCTTTTGGCCAAAGAAGGCAGGATTTATTTGATAGAGCTGAAAGGCGGCCACAGGAATTGCCCAAGCGGTGGCTACCTCCATTGCAGAAGATGCCAGGGATGCATCTGTGTGCATGCCCACATATCACAAGAGTGGGGAGATGTGTCAAGAGGGGTGTCCAAGGCCATCGTGGTTTGCTCTGGTGATGCCCATACTGTTTCCCACCACTCCTATGCAGGGTGGCCCAGCATGCAGAACCTGCTCGTAGCAACGGGGGTTCAGGCTCCTCAAAGCATTGGCACTTTCCTGTCTCCTACAGGGGTGCCCTGATCACCAGAGGTTTTTCCTTCCGTCATGGAATCATAAAAACAGCAGATTTCATGGCCCTGTTCTGTACTTCAGTCATGGTAGCCCCAGGACATCACTCGTGGTTCCCTCTGTCATCCCTGTGGAAGCAGAGGCCATGCGTTGTGTATTTGTACCATTTATTAGAGAACAGCTTCTTCGGTAAAGCACTTTGTAGGGATTTGCCCCATACCAAAAACAACTGTGCTGTGGCTTGAGGCACTACCCTATTTGAGGGAGCTGGTGTGACAGTCACCTTTGCTGAGCAGGTGTACATTTCGGGGGGGGCAGACCAGATTCCCTGTGCAGGAAAAATGTTTCCTCGAGTGGGGCACACTTCTTAACGTGACAGTTTTATCTCCAAACATGCCTCAGGCCTAGAGCTGAGGTACTCACACACGGGAGGTTCAAACCACCGCTCAGACCAAGCTTCTAGAAAATGAACTCCCAGGAGATAATTGATTTTAATATTAACTTTAATTTTTTAAAAAAGGTGAATTCTGCTGCTCATGCAATGCCTTGTCTGCAGCCACCGCTCCACAACTTCTGCTTAATCCAAACCCAAAACATGACCTCTCCTCCTCTCCTCCCTTGTCCTCAGTGAAGAGCAGGGAGTTTAAATCCCATGCGCAGCAGAGCAGCTGGGTGACGCTGCACCATAAAGTGGTTGCATGGTCCCTCGAAGAGTTCATGTCTCATTTCCTACTCCCAGAGACTGCAACATTAATGGACATGCCTGTGGCGTTTACATGGCCTTCTGCACACAGAAAGATACTGCAAGATGTTCATTAGCAGCCCAGGCTTTACACTAAAGCCATGCCATGCTGTATAGCCCCAGGGAAAGCAGAACAGACAAATTCTTTAAGAGGTGCACGAGCAGAAGCTGGAGACGTGGGCTGTACAGAGGGGGACTTCATTTCACTCTCAGAAGTCATCGCACCAGATTTCCCCCTTCTCCAAAGATGCAGAACAGAGATGAGGGAACTGCTCAGACTGGGAGTGCCAGTGAAGCGAAACCGGGCTACAAGGAGCAGGAGTCTGTCTGACAGGATTAAATGCCAGGTTAAGGCTGAACGACAGGAGCAGGATGCAGTTTGACTCATGGAAGCAGAGCACTCTGCTGGGAGCACCAGGGCGAAGCAGGAGGAAAGGCTCTCTGAGCATAATCCAGCGCAAGCAGCCGGATCTACCGCATGCCCAGGGAGAGTCAGACAGTGCAATGCTGCGTTCACAACCGCTAACGAGGCTGAGAGAGGTTCAGGCTTCCCCTGGATAAACCTGAACTGATATGATGTTCTGGGCTTCAGCAAGATGGAAGCACCATAGCTCTGAAGATGTTCAAAGTCAAGGGCGTTTTAAATTAAAGAGGAAAATGGGTCACAGTAAGTGCTTTGTATCAGAAATTCAGTGTCGTGCTGTTTGGCATAGCCTCCACCTGCAGGATGCCAATAACCCGTGGGATTAGATTTTGCACTACAGAGGGCAGGGTTTGGCTAGAAGAGTAGATGGGACTCACAGGAGCTTGGGAGAGGCCTAGAATGTATGCCATGGTTATACACAAATTTTGCTGGATGCTTTTCACAGAATCACAGAATGCTTTGGGTTGGAAGGGACCTTTAGAGACCATCCAGTCCAGCCCCCCTGCAGTGAGCAGGGACACCTTTAACCAGATCAGGTTGCTCAGAGCCCCTCATTACATCCATGCCAAAAGTCAGAGGCAGGGAAACTGCAGGAGATGACCTGCACTTATGGGTACAGGTGACATAGAACAAAACATCCTTCAGCTTTGTTTCCTGGTCAGTTGAGCTGCCAAACGGACACGCTTGCAAATCTGAGAAATGGAGGCCTTGTCTCCAAGACAAATCCAAAGACCCACATGGCACAGGCACTCCCTGGAGGCAGAGCATTCCCACAGCTCTGCCAGATTACCAGACTGGCCAGGGCTTTTTTTTCCCCCTGGGTTGTGCACCCATGCACTCTCATTCTTGAGACCATCGAGCAGTCCAGGACTGCCTCTGCCCTGGCCCCAAGGGCATTCGTGGAGGAAGCCAGCCTCCACTCAATGTGCTTGTGTGTCAGGTCCAGATAACATCCAGATCTTGGGATGGGATGGGGAAAGCCATGTTTCTTCTCACCACACTCCTGTTGTCTGGTCTTAGCATCTTCCTCCCTAGGGTTCCATTCGCCAGCACTGATGGTCATCAGGGAACCAACACAACTAACACCAGGTTGTGGATCCACATTGCAACATTGCCGGCACTGAGTGCAAACCCCACAAGAGGTGAGTTTCAATCTCTACCCTCATTCCCACAGTCACTACTTTACCTTTTAGGCCAATGCGGAAGAAGTATGAGGCCTCTTTAGCAGAAGTGCAACTTTTCGCATGGGTAATATTTGATACTGGGCCATGGCTGGCAGAATCCAGCAATTTACTAAATGCCCCAGATTGCAGAGATGCACAAGGACCATGGGGCCACCACACGCACAAGAGTTTAAGTCTGTTGCAATCAGCTGTGTTTGGGGGTAGCAGCTTTCACCAGTGGAGCGATTTAGGACCTCTGGCAAGACAGGGTCTGCTCATGCCTCTACTAGAGTCAAACTGCCGGATGCTGTTACACAAGGCAGAGTGTAGGCCACATCCCTAGGTAAAACCCCAGGGCAATGCCTCCCCAGACCCGCCACAGTCTCAACAGCTAGCCCACACTTAGTATGTAGGCTGTACTTCCTAGAAGGCTCCTGGAGATGAGGGGCCTGTCACCATAAACCAGAACCTGAATGCTAACTGACAGTGACCATACCTCGCCGTTAATTCACTCCCCACCCACTCCAGCTGTCTCCCTTGCCTGCACTTTGTTTAACCAAGTGACCTCTGGTGGAATTTACAATCTTCCCATTTCCTTGATTTATTAGTTGCAGCCTCTGGGCCTGATGATTAGATGGCCTGAGCTCAGCTCTATCCCTTTTTTTCTAAGTCTACAGCAGGTTATTTGTTTATGACAAAGGCTGATAATAAAAAAATACTCTGCCACACTTATTCCAAATCACATCACCATGGCAACAATGATCAAAGTTTTTGAGTTTTTCCTCAAAAGAGTTTGCTGGATTATGTTGTTTATAGAGATCTCCATGTGTGCTTGGTTGGAGGTTTCTAGTGATTTATCTGGCACGGGGTTTGTTAGTTATGTACGTTTGTTTGTGGAGCTCAGATGCTCTCTTCTGCATCTCTGCCCACTTCTCTTGGCCTCTGCCCTTCTCCGTTCCCTGTGTGGCTCCCTGGTCTGTGCCGTCTGCTCTCCCCTCTCTTCCTCTCCCCCACCTTGCCCCTGATCTCAGGTCACTGCTACCCTTCCAGCCCCCTGCCAGACTGCAGATGCAGCAGCATCCATCCACCTCCAGCTGCCTCCACAGATCCGCGTCCCTTCAGAGGCAAAGGCCGGTCCCCTGCCGTCACAGACGAGATCTTGGAGGTGCCCTGAGCTGCTGGGGCTGGGCACTGCAGACCGCTGCGGGATGGTGCAGGGTCTGAGAGGCATGGGGAGAGGCAGAAGCTGTTTGAGGGCTTGACTTACCTGACATACCGTCAATGTCTACATGGGGTGGGATTTCATAGAGTCACAGAATCATTTGGGTTGGAAAAGCCCTTTAAGATCACCAAGCCCAACCGTTCCCCTAACCCTGCCATCCCACCACTCAACCCTGGCCCTAAGCACCTCGCCTGCCCAGCTTTTAAATACTTCCAGGGACTGGGACTCGACCCCTTCCCTGGGCAGCCCTTTCCAGTGCCTGACAGCCCTTTCAGGGAAGGAATTTTTCGCAATGTCCAACCTAACCCTGCCCTGGCACAACTTGAGGCCATTTCCCCTCGTCCCATCGCCCCTTACCTGGGAGCAGAGCCCGACCCCCCCCCGGCTCCCCCCTCCTGTCAGGCAGGTGTAGGGAGCGATAAGGGCTCCCCTCAGCCTCCTCTTCTCCAGGCTGAACACCCCCAGCTCCCCCAGCCGCTCCCCAGCAGCCTGGGGCTCCAGACCCCTCCCCAGCTCCGGTACCCTTCTCTGGACATGCTCCGGCCCCTCCAGGTCCTTCTGGGAGTGAGGGGCCCAACCCTGAACCCAGCATTCAAGGGGTGGTCTCACCAGTGCCCAGCACAGGGGCACGGTTACTGCCCTGCTCCTGCTGGCCACACCAGTCCTGATACAAGCCAGGATGCCCTTGGCCCTCTTGGCCACCTGGGCACACTGCTGGCTCATATTCAGCCCACTGTCGACCAACACCCCCAGGGCCTTTTCCGCTGGGCAGCTTTCCAGCCCCTTTTCCCCACACCTGTAGCATTGCATGGGGTTGTTGTGACCCCACAGCAGGACCTGGCCCTTGTCCTTGTTGAACCTCACCCCATTGGCCTGGGCCCATGGATCCAGCCTGGCTAGGTCCCTCTGCAGAGCCCCCCTCCCCTCCAGCAGATCCACACTCCCGCCTAGCTTGGTGTCATCTGCACCCCTGACCCCAATGACCACCCTGGTGTCTTTGGGGGAGCCCTAAGTGATAGCGTCAGCCAGGGATGCTGCACTGTGGGTGTAGTCTTAGGTGATATGGAATTCACCCTCAATCTCAGTTCCCTGTGGGCGGGCTGAGACAGGGTTTGTCACCCGAGATCACTCCAGGTGTTGCCAGCCTACTGCCCTTTGGTGTTCCAACAAGCCAGGCATCCCAGAGGGACCTGATGAATGCCTTTCCCTGAAACCTGATGCTCCTTCAGCAACTGCTTTTCTTCTTGCTGTCTTAGGCTTTACACTTAGAAGGAAATGTCCACCTAAGACCAAGTGCAGTGGCCTGTGTGCTGTGCCTCCTGGTGTCAGCGGGATTGGGCAATGCCCCTGCAAAAGCGAGCAAAGAGGAAACATACTCCTGCAGGGAGGTCTCCACTCCACACTCCTGCACCATCCCTGTGCTTTAGAAGCGACCTTTGTGACTTTAACAGACCTGTCATAGCGTGGCCAGCATACCTTGTGTACAAGGTGCCCCCATCCCCACACCACTGCGCCTTTCCCTGAGATAGGGCATTCCCACAGGGACTCCTCCAAGGTCCCACCTGGAGATATTCAACTCAAAGAGGCTGCTGCCCCGTGCCCCTCCAGCGAGTCTACACTTGCTGGCTCCAGACATGAACCATCCCAACACAAAAATAAACACCCAGCCCTCAACCTCCTGTTCTTTTCAGGCTGCTTGCCCAAATTTAGCCAAACCTGATTCCTAGCCAACTCACTGGTTGGCAGCCAGGCAGCCCTTGTGCATAGAGAGCTTGCTCAATCCCTTCCCTGAAGTCTCCTGTTCACCAGCATCTTGCTGCCCAGCGGTGCCCAGAACTAGTTCCAGGCTCTGGAGAATGTCACTTCCTGTGGTGCAGGAAGGTGCCTCAGCTGGAGGTGGGTTCCAGAAGCAAGGCCCATCAGAGCTAATAGGGCTCATGGCCATGCAACATGTCCCACAACATGCAGATGGGCTTCCCTACTCCCATTGTCCACAGAGCTGAGTGCCAGTGGCACAGAGATGCCAGGATGTCTCCACCTTCTTCCCACCTTGCATTGGAGTTACTCGTGCTGCTGCAAAACTTTCCAGCCCCTCTCCCTTGCTCTTCCCTACCTCAGAGGACACTGCACTGAGTCATCAGGCTCATCCTGCCTGCACCGCATGCACTGCTTCACCGGGCATGTCTTCCCAGGCCGAAACCCCCTAGCTCATTCCTAACCCCGTTCCCATCTTATGTCCTTGATCTCTCCTGCACCATCCCAACCCCACTAGATAAATGCACTTCAGGATCATTCTTCTGCACATCTAACACAGAGCAGACAGACTGAACCGAGGTGCTACCCTGAACCCCTAGCTGCATCCAGGGCATCGGCCATTGGTCTTTGGTAAGCTGTGCTGTCCAGAGCAACATACCCCTTAGGCACCATTTGTTGTGGCAGTAGGGTTTTGGGAGCCTCACCTCTTGATTTGTTTCTCTTCCTCATTATTATCATTGTTCACTTTACACTGGTGCTTTATCTATCTTATGAATATTGATTATTTTGTATCACTGGTTAGCAATTGTTTATTCTGGACTAACATTTTCTATTCTTGTGTTTCAGCACACTAAGGTGATTTATAAAGGCAGTAAAACAAAGAGCGCTTGTTGCAGGGAACTCAAAAAGCTTTGCTGTGCTAAAGGTTCCTGGGAACAATAAATCAAAACTAACCTTGAGTCAGAGTATAATCCCTGCTGCATTCACCCTCAGATGGAGTCATCCGACAACACCATCCAGAGCTCACGCAATCCACAAGACAGCTCTGTCTGCCCAAAGCTGCCTGCAAGCCTGCAGGTTCCCTGGCCCTGTTGTGCTCAGACCCTCCAGGGTGATTTCCCTCTCCCTGTATGTGCCATCCACTGTGTGGCTGGACCTCCTGGAGAGGAGCCACGGCCGTGGCCTCAGAAGCTCCCCTTGCTGCCTTCACACAGTGGGAAGACATCCCGCCAGCTCCTGCAGATATGCCCATCCTGCACACCCATCGCCCGGGAACCCAGGCCATGGCTGCTGCAATGGACCTGCACCCCCTCACACGAAATCCCACCCTGCTCAGTGCAGGAGCCCTGTTTGCAGGGGCAGCAGCCCCTGCTGTGCACCCACAGTGGGCTCCCAAATCTCCTCGCTTTTTGGGCAGCTTCACGAGCTGTTTTGTCATGTGTGCGAAGAGCCACAGCACATGCGTTCCCCAGCCAGGGCAGCGCTGTGGCTGCTGAGGCACACAGGAAAGTGAACGCTGATGCTGAAGACAGAACTCCCACTGCCTGTCACAGCCACGCTGTGTCCTGCAAGGTCATCAGACTTTTGCTTACTGGCTTTGAGGTTCTCTGTGCTCAGAAACCTTCATTCCTCTGTCTTATTCAGGTCAATGGTGCTCTTTATGTCCATCCCTCAGCTCTGGAAGTCTCTATCAGCGTGAGAAGGCACCTGTTCTCCTTCATTCTGGCAGGCTGCGTGCACGTACCCCAACATCACACACAGCTGAGCAGCACTCCAGGCAAAGGGCGGGAGACAGGTTCCAGCCCTGTTTCAATGCAGCATGTTTTCTGGGATGTAAGCCAAGCCTGGGGATGCCACAAGTCTGGAGAGCTGGTGCAGAGAGAGCCCACAGCCTGGAGAACTGCTGGAGGAAACCACTGCTGCATTTTGGCAGTGGGGCTTGGGAGCCTCCCTGCCTGGAGAGGCTGCAGGAGGGGTATCAGGCTGACACAGGATACAGGAGGTCACGCAGCTGCATCAGGGGTATTTCTAAAGGTGAAGCATCAGGAGGAAGGAAGGACTGGGAGCCCAAAGGCACAGTGCTTCCTCCAGCTGATGCAGAACTAAAGCAACCCCAGCAGGACGCAGAGCCAGCCTCCCAGGGAGATGACAGATGGTGTGACGGTGTGACAGCAGGGTTTCCAGATACCTGCTGGGCCGGGAGGAAGACAAACCCCTTTGTTTCCCTTTCTGTTCCTTAATCTCTGCATGTTCTGACCTGGAGGACCCACCAGCCACCCTTTAACCCCCAGGTACCTGCTTCTGGGTGTCAGTGCAGCGAGTGTGAGCGTTGGGGGGTTTAATACATTGATCAAGAGCAGCGAAGGGCAAGAGGGCTTAGAAATCAGCGTAGCTGTGCTGTGTGGCACCTAGCGTCTCTTCCACCCCGGACAGACATTCACCTGCGCGCACACTTGTAAAGCACTGGTGGCTCCATCAGTCAAGGTTAGCTGTCAAGCTGGCATCGCAGCTAGGACAGGCTGGTGGCTGTGATAAATTAAGGGTGAGGACTTTGCTATCAAAACCTTTTCTGGGTGAAAAACCTAAGATTTTGGAAGAAAAATAACTGGAGGTAGGAAACACACTTTCTGTGAAATGCTGTCACTGCAAAGGAGAAAACTCAAGGAAATCACAAGCTGAGTGGAGAAACGTGGTTTCTTAAAGTTTTCTGGTGACTTTTTATCTCAACAATGAGAGAACCAGGGGATTCCTACTGTGTACCAAATTTTAAATTTCAAAAATTTGTCTCTTTCTCTCTGCTGATTGCAGAGGAAGCAGCGGATGCCTGCTCCCCTGATGCTCTCCCAATGGCTCTTCTGAAGAGTGGGCATTACTCCCAACTTTCAAAGTTGGGAATGACCCCTCTCCACTTCATTGTAGCAACCAGGCAGATGACACATGTGCAAGTGCTTGGTGGTTCTGTTTGAGGTCCATTCCTGTGAACCTCATCCTCATTTCTACTCCCTTTGGTGAGAAGGATGAGCCCTGTCTCCAAAGGGTCTGACCTGGGAATATCCTGGTGTCCACAGCTGCTGAGCCATGGTCCCATGCGCTGGCAGGGTGCAAAGCCCCTTCTCATCTCCTTCACAGCAAGAGTGACCCTTAGGTCCTCCCCTGGCTGGAAGTATGAGTGATGGCAGAGAGGGCAAAAACTGGGACCATAAATAAAATCAATAAAGCTGTGTCATTTCCCTGGGCGCTCCAGACCACACCGAACCAGCACCAGCACTTGAGGCAGTGTTGTTGCCCTTCACACCAACCCCAGGTTCCAGTCCCAAGTGTGCAAATACAGCCCAAGGGTTTAGGCAGGCATTAGATGCAAACACATTTCACACTTTCTGAAGCTGCTGTGGAAGAAAGTCACTGTCCTTCCATGGCTTTGCCAAGGAACCCACCAGAAAAGCTGAGAAGAGGGTTGCCCAGCCCTGTTGTAAGCGTACGCACCTCTCCCCTCACTGCAAAACCCCAGGGACATGTGAACGCCACAGCAGCTGAGGGTGATGCTGCCACAGGACCAAGCAGCAACTATAAAGGGACCATTTGCTTCAGTGTGGGTTGAGGATGGAGCTAAGTACCCATTCAGCCCATGCCACTGCCTGCACAGCCCCATCCCCCCCCTGGTGCTGGTAAGGATGACGGGGGCTGGCTCCAGCCTGTCCCTGAGCTGCAGGCACACACTGAGCAGCACTGGCACAGCTGAAACAAGGTGGTCTCAATTTCTCCCACATCATCCCCATCTGACAGTCATCTCAGCACATCCTCTGTCCCTCCGAATGCCCCACGAGCCTCCTTGCTTATCTGAGCTCCCAGCGTGTAGATCCTGGCAGCCTCACAAAAGAGACAAGCCCTGGAGGCAGCAGAATGAATATTCATGGTCACTGTGTCTGGAAGGTGAGTGGAGGCTCTCAGCACATCCACAGGCAAGCAAGACATCCATCGTAAAATTCACATTCAGGGTCTTATTCCTCTTACAGCATTAAATATTTAACAACAGAAACTTTCAAGTGTCTTCACAATGTAATTACAGTGCCAGGAGGATCATCTTCAATTGCTTCGCCCCAGCTCACCGCCAGGATCAGCACTGCCAGCATGAGTGCTTGGGTGGCCCTCAGCCTCATCCGGGCTCCCTAAGTACCTGCAAGGACAGGCTTGCCAGAGGTAAAAAAAAAAATGTTGTGAAAGTTGTAATATGGAAAGAGACTGCAGGAAGAGCACAGATGTCCAGGAAGATTAAAATGGAAGAAAAAAAAGTCCCTGTTGCACTAATAGAACAAAAAACATGATGATAGGAAGATAAGGAAGCTGGAAAGAGGATATGTACAACTTCCCAAGGGAGGGGATGCAGGCTAGGCAGCGGGGAAGGAGCCAGACCCAGAGAAGCGCAGGCCATGCCATGGTCCCACACGAGCAGCCAGGCACACGCCTGCCCTCGAGAGCAAGGTGAGAAGAGCATCAGCTCCTCACGGGTACGTTGTGGACACATGCTTTAGATACCATCAGCAGCTGAACACTCACTGCATGTTGCTAATTCCCTTTAATATTCCACAAGGGAAATGGAGATTCAGTAGTACATCCACACTCCATGCATCAAGAGAAAGGGTGGACCACCATCCAAGGGGAATAGGTTCTCAGGAAACACTGGTTGCATACTCCAGCAATGACGTAAGAGCAGTTATACCCTTGGATGCTGACAAAAAGGGAAGAGGAGGGTCAAATTCAATATGTCCCTGGGTGACTGAAGAAAAACAGGATTGCTTAGCGCAAATTAACGTGTCAAGCCTGAATATGCAGGGTAACGTTCCCAGAGCTATCAGTCCTTGGCAGAGAAACAACAAAGCTGATACAGGATTGAATTAATAAAGAATTAAAGGCTAGGAATGTGATCAAGTCCAGACAATTTTTCCCTTACTCAACAAAACTGTTCTCTCACGTGTGGCTGATAGGATAAAGTGCCCAGGCACAACCAGGCTTTACAGCTTTGGATTAAAACCAGTTCTAGGCAGTTCTGGTAAAGCCCATGTGTAAATATGCTGAGAGTTGGACAAAGCTAGCAGATGTCAAAACAAATAGGGAATTCTCATCAAATAAGAGTGCAATGAAGGAATTTTTGCAAAGGCCAGCTCTAAACCCTGGAACCACAGGGACATGAGATGATGAGATGGAGATGAACATGGACATGGACATGGAGATGACAGCGATAGAGGTTCACCTGTGAGGCAAAATTTGCAAGGTACCAAGTAATGCCAAGGATGGAGCAGTAGGAGAAGAGGTCCAACTGCTTGGTCAGCTGGGCCTATGTGAAGAACGTGCACCTTGATGCAGCCAGGTGATAAGACCTAACCTGAGGATAAAGAACTCCCGTTGCAGCAAATCCCCAGTGCTGCAGCCTCCCCAGCCCCAATGCAGCAAACCCTCCACTCCCCCCAGGCCTGGAGGCAGCCCTGGTCAGGCAGCAGCCCTGCCTTCCCCGAGGTTTCATGGATTTCCCCATAATCTTCATGTTTCCCTTATGTGGATCAGCAGGTGAGGCGGAGCTGATAATAGTATAAACACATGGCCTGGTTTTGCCTCATCATTAACCATCCTGCTCAAATCAATGAAATAAAGGCTGCTGAGAGAGAAAATCCTTCTCCCTTGCTGAGACTCACCTCCTGGCAGCATCTGCCTCGCTTTGCTCTGCTCTCACCCTTTGACAGCCCTGGATGCATATCATTGCTTAATTATCATCTCCTTACATCAGCTCCGGAACATTTAATATGGCCTGCGCTCTGCCTGGCATTACTGTAAAAGCAGTTAACAAATGTACCTGCATGTCTTGCTAATCATACTAAAAACATGATCACTATTCTGTTAAGAACCTTGCTAATGAATAGGCATGAACAGCAGCTCCTAGGGACTGAATGTGCCTTTCTCTCCTGCCCCTCCTGGAGCTCTGACCACGGCTAAGCTGTTTCAGGAGGACAAGGAGGCGTATTTGACATACAGCAGCCCCTGGGGCACTCAGCAGAATTCACTCTCTTGACAGATCATCCCTAGGGGAACCCGTGCCATCCTTGGGGGACCACCAAGGAGTGACACACAGAGCGTTTGGATGTCTGTCTTCCACTCAGACCACAGAACAAGCACCCAAGCACAATTCCCAGGCGCTGAAATCCAACCAACAAACAGTAAAAGTAATAACAGCGAAAAATAATAATAACAACTTCTGCTTGCACAAGAGAAGGTCACTGGCAAGAAGGTCACTTCTGCCATGGATAAGGAAGCAATGGCCAGCCGGACCCTGCAGGGCACTGCACTTGCTCTGTGATAACTGTAGAGGACTGTAGACCAAGTTTTGGAGGCTCCTCGCTGCCTCCAGGACCCCTGTATGGGGCAGCACACTTGAAAGGTCTGCACCAGCCCCTGGCTGTCTGCTGCCATGGAGGTGTAGTGGCAATGGTGGACTGGCTGACAGTCAGTGGTGTGGTAGGATACGCAAGCTCAGCACTTGGTGTATTCATTGCACCCATCAGCCTCCTTCAGGAGCAGCAGCTCCTGCCCCCAGTGCCGCTGGACACCGGAGTGTGTTGCATGCGTGGGGTCGCTGTCTGCGGCAGCGCTCTCCTCTGGCAGTGAGTTTGTCACTCGTGGGATGTGGGCATTGACTCCACCTTGGAGTGACAGGCTGCTAAGGCCAGCCTCTGTCCTGCAGCTAAGGTGCACGTCCCGGGTCCGCACCTTCACTGTGCACAGCTGGCGGTGGTGGGGATGCAGAAATGCAGGTTACAGGTACAAGCAGCAGGAAAAGGCAACAGAGAAGGAAAATGCAGCAGAGGAATTCCTTCTTGAGGAGATGGCTCAAGCCTGGCCCTGCAAACCTGCCTGCAGTGGAGGTGGCAGGCTGGCTGCCGGGCTGTCCCACGCAAATCCCCACAAGCGCTTTGCTGCCAGGTTCCTCCCTGCACAGATCCCTGGCGAAGCAGGCAGGGTGCAAATGGAGACTGGCTGTCCCAGTCAGATCCACCTTCCTCCAGCCTTTCACACAGCTGCTGGGTGAGCTGGTCCTTCCAGGAGCTGGGAGGGAGGGTGTGGGGAACAAGACAAGGTCCTTCTGTATCAGAGCAAGGCTTAGAGTAGTTTCCTTATTCACCCTTATCCCTGATCTACTTGGGTTTGCTCTTTTAAAGTCCTCACTTTCCTTTTTTTTACTCTTTGTCCTTCTCCTCCATTGTTGTCTCCTCTTCCTGACCTGAGGAGGTTTGCACTACAGGAGCTGTCTGCACCCATGTGCCTGACAGTGCAGGACTGTGTTGAGTTTATCCTCTCTGTGCTGATTTATGACTATTCCATACTGAAGTGGATAGGATATGCAAATAAAGTTTTACAAATATTTTTACTGAGAAAGCGATCCACATAAAAATACATCAAACTATTGATAGTTCTCCCACAAGAAAAATCAAGGCTGCTATTGGAAATGTGAGTAATACAGTTTCTAATACCCAAGCAAATGAAAGCAGAAGCTGAAATTTTGCATAAATAGATATAAAACTTGTACTCATTGACGTGATTGATATTAAACAATAGCAATGCATTTGACAGAAAGATGCCGTGATGAAATACCACTGATGTGACAGCTCTCAGCAGAATCTTATGTTGCAGTTCAATTTTAAACACTTATCTGTATCTGCAGATAAGACTTCCCACACTTCCTCAGGGTTACTGCAGGTTGGCAGAGAGCACCCCTGTCCTGGGGCCGGTCTTCCCAGCCCTGGCACGCAACAGAGGCACAAGAAACCTCAGTCTGTGCACATCCCTGGGAAGTGCAGCAGTGTCTGTGGTACAACACTGCAGGATCTGAGCTCCCCTGCTGGATGTCCCTGCTCAGCACCGCCCTCCCACCTGTGCTTAACCTTAGAGAAGTGCTCAGCTCTCATCGACACCAAATACCAGGGCTGGCAGTGAGGTCTGGGAACGGGACATTACCTTGGGATGCTCATGGAAAGGCTGACACGGCTGCTCATGGTTGCTGCTGCTCCTCTGGTTTTTGCACAACCACAATGAAAGCGTTTTGGGTCGGGTTTTTTCTAATTCGATATTCACCTCACAGCTTATCACTCAATGTCAGCTTCCATATTAATGCACCTGGCTTTCCACACACAAGCAGCAACTTGGTGCTGGAGGTGCTAATTCTTTGCCCACGTGCCCATACAATAAATGGTCCTGGGAAGCAAATGACAAACAGCAAAGTCTGTGGGTGTAACGCCAGCTCCATGGGGCAGTGGACCAGGGTGCAGATCCCAGGTATTCAAATGTGCCCTGGAGCCCAGTCTTCACCCAGCTCTGCTCAAACCCCTTTCCCATCTACGCAGAGCTGTGTAGGGAATGCTCTAGGCTGGCTTTTCCAGTCTCTTCACTCTCCATGTGGGGGGGAATGGGTGGCTATGGGGAAGGGGAGCCTGGTAACAAGGATTTCTTGACAGTCTGCTGCAGATCAACAGCACGGCCACTTGTGGTTGCAGCACATCTGTATGGCTCGTACCCCACCCTGGACCTGTTTCTAGACTGGTCAGAGGTGGGACACGGAGAAAAGAAAGTAGAGGTGTTGGCTTCCGTCACCAGGGACCTGGGGAGAGGGGAGATCGCTCAGAGGGTGGCTTGCTCATGTGAGGAGTGGCCAGCCTGGCCAAGGAGTAAGTGGTGTCTTTGTCTCATCACTGTGAGCATCCTAAATCTGCACCATACTCAATTTAATCTCCGCAGTGCACCCACATGCCACATGTACCATCCCTCCGCCTGGCAGTGGGTTAATAAACATTGCTTCAGCGTCCCATGCTCAGAGCTGTCCCACAAGCCTGTTGGAGGGGTACATCCCCCTTCAGACAGCAGCTGCCTTCAAAGGCAGCTCCTTGGTGCACCCTTTGCCGATTTCCTGTGCTTCAGAGTGGGCTCCTGCCCAAGCCGAAGGGAAGAGATGCAAGCGGGCTCTGTACCCTGCTCTTGAACACAGCACAGAAGAGAAGGCTGAGAGGGGATCTCATCAACGCTTACATATATTTTAAGGGTGGGTGTCACAATGACAGAGCCAGACTCTTCTCAGTGGTGCCCAGCGCCAGGACAAGGGGCAATGGGCAGAAACTGAAGCAGAAGAGGTTCCAGAATGTGAGGAAGAACTTCTTGACTTCGAGGGTGACTGAGCGCTGGCACAGGCTGCCATGGGGGGCTGTGGAGTCTCCTTCTCTGGAGATATTCAACCCCCACCCGGACGATGTCCTATGCACCCTGCTCTGGATGAGCCTGCTTGAGCAGGGGGGTTGGACTGGGTGATCTCTGGAGGAACCTGCCAACCCCTTTCATTCTGGGATTCTGGGATTCTGGGATTTAGGGTTAGCAATCAATGTTTTGTCTATTCTTTATTAATGGAAGCTCCTTCTGCAGAAGGAACCCCAGCCCTGCCCTGGTGAGGACTGTGGGTCCGGCCCCACAGAGGATCCTTGTTCCCAGACATCACCTGGGGACAGGCTGCAGACCATTGGAAAAGGGGAGATTTCAGCTGCGAATAAAGGCAGAACATGGATCAGTGCTAAAGCAATGTACCAGTGAGACACCAGAGAGAGCTCAGAGACTATCCACAGCCTGCTAAGCCTGGAGCAGTCTGGACACCCTATTTTTTGATTGCAGCATATTTGGAGTTATTTTATGTATCCTATGCTTCCTGCACAACCTCAGTTCTGGCTTTTCCCAAATCCCAGTGCCTCACTTGGCAGTTCCCAGGATCCTCCTCTGTGCATGCTGTGCCCAGGGAGTACCAGCACGTATTTGCTCTACAGCCACCCTGCACAGAGCAAGGTCAATTCTGTTGCTTCGGAGCCATTACCTGGGATCTGGCTGGGTTCAGCTGTAACAAGAACAACATGTGCAGCCCTGACTGAAACCCTGAGTTACTTTTCATCTGTCAGCGTGATGGGAACTCAGTGTTAGGGAATAGCCAGGCAAACCTTTCAACCATGCTGCTGAAGAAGGTTCCTCTGGAAGGACTGTTATCATTTCTGGTTAAGCAGAGCTGTCTAGCAACCCCTTTATCCTCACAGCCCTATTGTTAAGCTGCTAACCCATGAAAAGAACTGCAATAAGGATGAAAAAGAAGCAAAATGGGGAAAAGTGCACTGCAGAGCACGCTCAGTGCCCCATGCTCAAAGGTTCATAATTCTGTTATTTACGACATAACTTGCTTCAAACTTGGCAGCGGCTCTTCTCCGTTTGAAAGCTAAGTGCATGGCAGACTGAGAGTCCCAAAATGGAGCAGCTTTTGAATTATCCACTGCAATCTTCTGTGAAAATCAGAAACTGCCCATTTGTTCACTGTTACAAACGCAAAACCTGCTGGGACACCTTTTTTTGCAGAACTTTTCAAAGTTTTCTGTTAGGAGAAAACCAAGGGCAAGAAATTTCAGCCCAACAGGACATCCAGAGACATGGAGATAGAGAGAAAGAAGGGCAGGAACTGGAAGTAGAGGTCATCACAAAATTATTCCTGCAGCATCAGTTATGGAGTCACATCCATCCCTCCGTAACTGCTGCTGGTCTTGGCTGAGTGGTCAGCACGAAGCAGTGGGAGCACAGCTCCACCGAGAAGCATTGTGGTAATGGGGAGGAGGAACTAGGTCCTTCCAAGCTCCCAAAGGTCCCAGCGACCTTGTCCCCTCTACCTGCCCTCAAGGTGTTTGAAAACAGCCGATTTCAGTTCACCTCTGTGGCTGATGAGCTGGCAAGGAGGATGGTTCCCCACCAGACAGTTCCCTATTAGCATTCTGCCAAATGCCTTCAGGACAATTTAATTTACAAGCCTATTATTTTTATGATATAGAAGATTCACGGGGAAGCATCTAGATTCAGGGGGTTGCAGGTAGGGATGGAAGCTCCAGCATCCACACCCTGGTTTCTCTGAAGACTTCTTGAAAGGCGCAGGCATGGAAAATAGCAAGCCAGGGAGGAAAATGGGCACAACCATGGGCACCCAGCGCAGCCTTCTCAGCTGGTTCACAGGCCCTCCTGCATTCTGGCGAGGGGTTGGCTGCCCAGAAAGTTTTAACATGATTTTTGTGAGTGATTTGCATCCTACGGGCTGGTGCAGACTGTTCTCACTGCTTCCTGCTGTGTGCTGCAGGCCGCCCATATCAGGGTGGACAAGTCCAGCCATACATTTCTGCTCCTCACTTCAGCTTCCCCTCGGGGGAGGGGACAGTTATGTAGAAATGCATCAAGTTCATGGGACTTTAGAGCTTTTTTCTCAAACACCCTGCACCCTCTACAGATATCCTCCAATCTCATGGCCCTACGAATTATAACAAACCCGGAGTGTCCTGTGCTCTTTATAGGTCAGAGCATTACCGGTCACACCTCGCCTTCTCGCCATTCCGGAGTTGTAGCCATGTCCCAACTACCAGAAGCTAAAGAGAAAATCCTTACCCCAGCCTGGGCAGGCAAGCCTGAAAGAGGAGGGAGAAGGTGCAGTCTCCTGCCATGGGAAGCATTACTACCTAACCACGTAAGGGACGAGCAGGAGGGGGATGCACCCAGAGCATGGGGGCTTCCCCAGCTCTAACACCCCAGGATGCGCCAGCAGGTGGTTTTGTGGTCTTCCTTACCACTAAAGGAACCATGTCGGGTCCCTCCTGTGGTTCCTGCAAGCAAACACAGGTAAAAAACAAAGGTTTTTTTCCCCCTGCCTCTGTCAATGTGCAGGTGCAAGTGTTTAAAGGGATGACTGGCAGATTTTCCAAGGGTAGCACCATGAGCCATTCGTTCAGGCAGTTCCTTGGGAACAGGAGGCACGTCCAGCTCCCTGTAACATGACACGCAGCTGGCTTGCTCCCCCCGCTCCTGCTCTTCCCTGCCTGGCACAAAGCTGGAGCCGTCCTGCCCTGGGAGAAGTCAAACAAAGGAGGGAATGGAGTGCTTCATTCCTCTGTCCTGGTTGCAAGGGGAACAAAAGCATTGGCTCAAACTTGGAAAGCTCTCAGTACCGAGAGGAGCTGAGCTCTTGGCGCTGCAGAGATTTTGGACCCAGTCATGTCTGGAGGAAGCCAGCAATAATAATGACAATAATTAAGGGAAGGAGGGTGCCACTGGGTAAAATGCACAGCCAGCTGGTCCTCCCTGGCCCTGCAGAGAGTATGGGGTCGATAGCACTCGACGCATCTTTCATCTGCGGTCACTTCATGCTAATTCCACCCGGTCTGAGCAGACCTCCCCCCCGCCAGTCCAGAAGATAGATCTGGTGAAAGAAGTGGCTCACTAGGGTCTGCTACAGCAAACACATTTTGCATCAAAGCCTGGAGAGACCACAAGGAGCGCGCCTTTGGCAGATCAGCTCAGGGAAGAGTTAAAGCACAGCACCACACTTTCTGCAGAAAGAAGAAGTTGTTCCCCTTTCTTTCTTTCCTTTTTTTTTTTCCCTCCTCACTCTTAAAAAAATTGCTTCATTTTCACTTCAGTGAAACTGGAGAGGCAGGAAATAATACAAAGGCTCTTTACAAAGCCCGACTTCTTTCTTCTGTGGCATCTGCGCTGAAGTATCTGTGATGGTAACAGCCTCTGCTCTCTCTTCACAGGACTCGGCTTCATCAAATATTCCGTCTCTTAAGGCAACGCCATGCAATGGTGGGATTCCCTCTCCCAGCTCCATTGCCTTTCCAGTCACACCCGGAGCTGCTCACAGAGTTCGGGCAGAGAAAAAGGAAAAACAATTCTGCTTTGCTTCTCCCAGCAAGAGAAGGGAAGGGCTGTGGCGGTGGGTTTGCTTCCCCGTCAGCCTCCCTGTGTCCTCAGGAGGCCATGCTTGTGCTGACAGTGGCCATGGGCCACCCCAACCACAGCCTGCCCTGGTGACAGTGCTCCCCCCCCCTGCCCCGGTACACTCATCAAGGCACCATTTTCCAGGCATATTTTAACGCCCTCTGGATTGTTCTAATCTAAATAATTAATCAGGGTAGAGTCCTTCTCTCCTAATTTGCCAGGAGCGATGGGCAGAGGCAATGGGAGCTGGTTTTGCTCCCTGGGCAGCCCCTCGCTGCCACCACTGGTGCCCGCAGCCCTGCTGGCACCCCCGGCACAGCCCCTTCTCCCCTCCTTCCCCACAAGCACAGCTCCCTGCTGGTTCCGGGCCACCGGCAGGAGGACGTGCCTTGCTTTGCAAGTCCATCCCAGGCAGCACGGGCTGGCAGAGGCGAGGGGCCCTGCCCATGTTTTCCCTGCCCTCCCCCAGGACCCCTCCACCTACACACGGCCAGCAGCTCTGCTCCAGCATGCGCAGTGACACCCACTTCTACGGCAGGTGATGATGATCTGCTGATGGCATCAGGCTCGGCAGCTCGGAGCTGAACCATCCTGCTGTCCCCTCCACCAGCAGCTCTGCAAGCAGCCACAGACGCCAATGGCATTGCAATTCCCCAGCACAGTGCATGCCACTGTCCTTATTTCCACCCATGGCGAGGGCATGAGGACAGCCTGCCAGACACACACGGGCACAGAGCTCCTTCCCTGTGGCCCCTTTCCCTTCCAAAGGGAAGGGAGCTCATCAGCCCCATCAGCCTGCCCCAGGCACCTCGCACCAGTGCAGAGCCCAAACACAAGCCTGGGCAACGACTTGTGAGAGAGAGGGGACAGCATTGGCCCCAAAGCGACCGTCTTTCTAAGGGAGGGGATGTAGCAGAAGTGTGGGGAGGGCACCACTCCCTCAGCACAAGGAGGTGCCAGGGGAGAAGGGAGCATCCCAGCACCCCTGCTCAGAGAGCACAGTGTGGGCAGCCAGACCCTGGGTACCCCCAGGTCCTGGAGGCAGCAGAGAGGCCACAGCGGCAAGCTGCAAGGGGATGAGATGGCCCCGCGGCCACTCCTGTTGAGACCTTCAGCAGAGCAGGCAGCCCCGTGAAGTCCTGCAGCTGCCGTGCCCGGGTGTCTGCAAGCAGAGGGACCAGGCTGTGAGCAACAGGCCCTGCTCACACGCGCAGGATCTCCCCAGACGCTGCTCTGGGAGCTGCGGAGTCCTGTCCCCCTTGATGTCTGGGTGACTGGGAAGGAAAGGTCACGGCAGAGGCTGCGGAGCAAGGGAGGCTGAACACCCTGTACAGCTCCCACCCTGGTGGAATGCTCTTACCCAGGCACGGCAGAGCCGGCAGCAAGCACCAGGGCCGGTGCAGCCCGTGGGACGATGTATGCTGCGTAGACGAGGCACTTGGGGACAGGGTTTAGTGGTGCACTCGGCAGGGTTAGGTTTATGGTTGGACTCGATGATCTTAAGGGTCTTTTCCAACCTAAATGATTCTATGACTCTATGAAGGCAGCTCAGCCTACATCACAATGCTGGTGGCGATGGCCAGGCTGCTGCTGTGGCTCTCGTAATCCCCTTCTCACCACTCAGCCCCATCACCTCTCTGGGAACTCTTCTCTCGCCACTCCCACGCTGACCCCAAGCCCTCCAGGAGATTGCACTCATGCTGTTTTCTTCCAGAAATACCATTTTCTTAATACAAGTGCTACTGTTTTCACCTCTCCCTGGTGCGGACACAGTCTGTTCTCCTTCATGTTTTAATTAAGTCTCAAGCTCCCCTTGTATTTCCACTGTAAAAACTGGCTCAGAACAGCACATTTCACCTCCTCCCACAGGACCACACAAGGGCAGCTTCCCTCTCCGGGCGGTGGAGAAGGACGCCCCGTGAACACTGGCCAGACTCCCCTGCCTTCCACCAGACCTGTTGGGGCAATTCTTATGTTCTCCAGGTAAGAGCAAGACAAGACTGGAGCATCCTACACCACTGCAGCCAGTGTCCATGCCCCAGAGACATCTGCTCGGGCCAGGGAGAGCTAGTGGTGGACCACGGAGTTGAAGGAGGGGCCAGGAGCCATCTGCAGAGAAGACGATCCTCACTCGGGTGATGGCAGAAAGAAGGGACCCATTTGGGGGTCAGCATGCCCAGCCCTGCCTCTGTTGCTTCTCCCTGAACCTTGTCAGCCCCAGGTGCTGTGTTATCCCCATGGGAATGTCAGCAGGAGTCACAGCGAGCGCGGCCGGTGTCCAGGCTCGCTGGCCCAGAACCTAATCCTGTATACCCACACGTCGCCCTGCACGTGTGAAAGGCCAGCTGGCCCTGGTGAGCGAGGGCTTCAACACCAAACCCAGCTGGAAAAAAAACGGTGGAAATAGGAGCTTCTGAAACTGCACACCAGCTTCCTCATTTACCAGTTCTGCCTTATTTTGAACCGGGTAAAGAGTCAAAAATAATTGAAGAAAACAAATAAAGGAAAAACAAATTGATATTTTTTTTTTGTTCAGGTCAAATATCTTGATTTTTGGCTGATGTGAAAAATACTTGGGTTTCTGCTCACAGCTTCCCTCTGGGCTCGGTGGGCGTCCTCTGAGCAGGAGCAGCCAGCCCGGGGCCAGCCTGCTGGCAGGAGCCTGCAACAGACCCCGGGCAGTGCTGAGGATGGAGCAAGAAGAGTTCCTTCAGAAGATTTCATCCCACAGAGCCATCAGGACTGGACCCAGTGGCCCTCCAGTCCTCCGGCTCTGCACCCAGCATCGCCACTGCGCTGAACTCCCGGGACGCCCAGTGTGAGTCGGTGCCACAGCCGTGGCAATCGCACAGTGGGGCCTCGCTCTGCCTGCCAGGAGCTAACAGTGAGGAAGCAATCAGCCGCCCCAGCACAGCAACTTGCACACCCTGGCCTGCTCATTTGCAGTAATTAAGAGCTGCCAAGGCCTTGCCTCCTGACTGAGGGCGCAGGGTGAGGGCGTGCGGATGCGCAAGGTGAAGGCGTGCAGATGCACAGGGCTGTGCAGGCGTCCCTGTGCCTGGGCACAGTGTCACCGGGGGGTGTCCCGTTCCCACCCCTTCTCGGGGTCCTGCACCAGGCAGCACGGCTCTGCCATCAAGGTGACACAGCAAGAGCACAAGCAGGCACAACAGCTCGGGTGGGGAAAATGGGTGCAAAAGGCGCAGCACAGGTGAAAGTGTCTCCAAGGGTGGGACCCCAGACACCGGGAGCCAAATGCAAGAACCAGCTAGCCACAGCCATGTGCCCAGAAGAAACAGGGTCCCAGGGTGCATCCGCTCCTGGCTCATCTGTAGCCCAAGCCGCATCCTCCCGCAATTACCTAACGCAACAACATCACAAGTTATTTACATATTTATGGAGTATTTACTCCAAACCTCATAATACTACAAAAAATTGATCATACAGCTAGTAATTTAAATGAAAAATTGTTATTCATACATTTTCATTGTAATGTCACATGCCACAAAATATTATGGGTTCATGCGGCAGCCAGTGCTCTGCTAATAATTAGAATACATTACCACTTTGATGAGGCATTTACACAAAACTGCAGAACCGTCTCAAGAACAGCCAAGATGTTCCCAGCACCCCAATTAGAAAATGTCAGAGGCTTTTATTTATGCTGTAGATGGTGTGGCACAAATCACACCTTTTCCCTCATTCCAGGCCCCGTGGTCCCACGAGCAGAGCTACAGCTGCTCCGCACACCAGCGAAGGCAATAGGAATACCCCCAGCTGCTGCAGTTGCCTCTGGGCCCCTCTCAAATGCCGGTGTGGAAAGTGGAGATCCAGGACATAGGGTCCAATCCTGCCTGGCCCCTCAGCAATCGGGGTGATGGTGTGGGGCTTTCACTAGGGATCTGGTGGGCTGGGACACCCCACGACACCCCAGCTCCCTGCGGACTAAGCAGGTATTGCTGTGCCCACCACAAGCAAGGGCTTGCAGCCCCCATCTCCATGCAAACTGGCATGGCACATCTGTTACGCTTAGGTTTTTCTGGTCAGAGAGGAGCTATGCCTCCTTTGTACCCAGTGGCTCATCCCCAGGGCTGGGGAATTGCTGTGTCTCTGCACAGGCTGCTTGCTGAGCCCGGCGTTTGGGTCAGCCCAGAGTTACCCACCTTCTGCACCAAAAGGTGTCCGACCCAGCACCCCAGAGCAGACATCCCAAATCAGCCCAGCAATGCAGGCAGCTGCCCAGCAATGGCACAGTGTGGGGAAGTGAGACATTCAGTGGAGAAATAGATCTAAGTGTTGTCACGCCTTGAAGGAGCAATTACCGATGACAGGCAAGGCAGCAATGAGCTGTGAAGTTATGACAAATGCCCCAGCAGCACCCCTCTAACAAATAACCAGAAGGTGAGAACGCAGCAGGGAAACACCAGCTGAATAGGGAAAACATGCCTGTGTCTTTGAAAAACATCTTCCATGCCGCTGGGTTTATTATGGTGTTGGCTTTTCTTAATATCGTTTGAAGCCAATAGCATCAGACCTCGGGAGCTGCACATCTCTGCTAACCAGCTGGCAGCGCACGCCGTGCTCTGCTCATTCCTGAGTCCCAAGCTCACGCTCACAGCAACACCGGGATGCCCGGGCAGAAGGGTGCTGGCAGCACACAGGGGAAAGGATCAGCCAAGGAATAAGAACAGGGAAGAAATGGCCAGGGCAAGGCAGGGCTCAGGGATGCCCAGGACTGCAAAGCCAAGAGATGCTGCAGCTGGTTTCAGCTCAGCTGGGCGCTTCACAGAAAGGGTTGTCAGGCTCTGGAATGGGTTGCCCAGGGAGGTGGTCAACTCCCCATCCACAGAGGTATTTAAAAGAAGGATAGATTTAAAAGAAGGATAGGTGAGGTGCTTAGGGACATGGTTTAGTGGTGGGATGTCAGGGTTAGGTTAAAGGTTGGACTTTATGATCTTAAAGGTCTTTTCCAACCAAAGCGATTCTATGATTCACACGGCTGTAAATGAAGCCTGCAGACGTGTTGCCCATGGGCAGCAGGAACGGTGAGCCAGGGGTGGTGGGAAGGAGCGAGGGGCTCCCCACACTGTGCCACTGTGGAGAAACGGGCTGAGAGCCCAAACCCCCCGTCTCGCTGCTGGGGCAGCGGGGGGCAAGCAGCACGTCCCCTGTGCGGCTGCATTTGAAGAGAAGGGATGGCGCTGGCGGGGACTGGGGGAGGGACAAGGACACCAGACAGCACAGTCTTGGGGGATCCCAGCACTAGGAGTGGGGTCCCCTCCATCCACCCCTGCCATCACGTGAAGTGGTCCACGTGCACCTGGCACCGCACGGCCATCCTTGGCCCAGCCCTCAAGCCTGGCGGGTCTCAGGGACCACGCCGAGGGTCCCACCTCCCCCTTGCTCCTCCTGCAGCACAAGGGCTGCCTGGTGCAGCCATTCCCAAAGGGCTGCCTGTCCCCGCAGCCTTGCAAGGGCAGTGAGGACGGGAGCCACACTAAGCAGAGATGGGCGCTGTGTGACTGGGACCCCAGCATCAGCGACAGCGGGCAGGGCAGGAGCTATGCCAGGGCTCAGACGGGCTGGACCCATTGCCTCCCTGCATCGGAGAGGGCTCAGGACCAAAATAAACCCTGTAGGAGACATCTGAAGGGAAATGTGAACTTAGCTCTGAGTCATCGAGTGGAACTTTGACATTGCTGAGCAGGCACAAGACCCCCAGGGGTGGGATCCATGCAAGCGGCTCTGTCGCAGCACAGCCAGTGACTTCAGTCACACGGTGCAGGCAGTTCTGCTTTTTGCAGCTTCGCATTCCGGAAGCGGCACGTCTGACTGCCCTTCCTGCAATCGTCTGAAAGCAAGCCACATGGCATGGTCATGAGGAGCTGCGCCTTATGCAGAGCTTTTTGCTGGGATCTTTAATTGCACAGTGTAAATTTGCCACATGGGACTAATGATACCACAAGGCATTTCAGGTCAGAAGGAAGCAATTGCGTAATTGGCCTCTTAAAAGCAAGACACCTCTCAGGCACAGGAGTAGCACTACACCAAGAGAAAATATTCCTGGGCATTTAAGGTTTGGAAGAGCCCGTCTTTAAGAAGAGAGAAGTGCTCTGTTTAGGATCAAAAAGGATGACCCCAGGGATCCTTACCAGAAGCTTTAAACTCTATCGTAAAAGTGAAATAATTTTTACCCAGGCTTGGGGGAAATAAAACTAAAACAAACCCTTCCTTTCAAGAATATTCTGTGCAGCTTAAAACCGACTCTTATTAAAATGAATCAATTTCATAAGCATGCTAATGTCTTTATTCCTCAAATGTTAAGTAGAACATTTAGAACTGGAGAATGTATTGCAGAAGACCTTTCTTATGTCTAAATTCATGCTTCTGCTTAAAGGTCAAAACCTTTCTGGGTGTTTTTTCCTTGATAAGCTCCTTCAGAGCTGTTTATTTACAAATGATCTGCTTCCATATGTAAGCCTCAGATAATAACTCCTATTGCTTTTGTTCTCAGAGCAGGAGATGGATGTGTACAAGTGTAGCAAGGCCATTTGATGTTATAATTGGATCTCAAACCCAGCACTGTTTGAGTACAGAATGGAGAAGAAGTGGGGCCTTGCCATGGTTTAACCCCAGCCGGCAGCTCAGCCCCCCAGCCGCTCGCTCACTCCCCCCCCGGTGGGATGGGGGAGGCAATCGGAAGGGGAAAAGTGAGGAAACTCGTGGGGTGAGATAAAGACAGTTTAATAGGGAAAGCAAAAGCCACGCGTGTGCAAGCAAAGCAGCACAAGGGATTCATTCCCTGCTTCCCAGGGCAGGCGGGTGCTCAGCCATCCCCAGGACAGCCGGGCTCCATCACATGTAACAGTGACTTGGGCAGACAAACACCACCGCTCCCAACATCGCCTCCTTCCCCCAGCTTTATCTGCTCAGCATGACGTCATACGGTATGGGATACCCCTGGGGTCAGTTGGGGTCAGCTGTCCCGGCCGTGTCCCCTCCCAGCTCCTTGTGCCCCCCCAGCCGCTTGATGGTGGGGTGGGGTGAGGAGCAGAAATGGCCTTGGCTCTGTGTCAGCCCTGCTCAGCAGGAACCAACACATCCCGGGCTGATCAGCAATGTTCCCAAACCATGGCCCCATGCCAGCAACTGGGAAGAAAATTAACTCTGTCCCAGCCAAACTCAGCACTGCCCAACCCTGATCCAAACAGTGCCGCGACCCGGCACACAGACCCGTGGTACCCAGGCTGCTGCCTGTGGGTGGCACAAAGCCCCTCAGCTATTTGGGGACCTTCCTCTCCTGGTCACAGATGCTCTCATGGGGGAGCCTGTTACTGTCTCAACATAAACACAACAGGACGAGAGTCACCTCCAAAGGTTTAAATAGCAAAGGCAACAATGTCCGCAGTGCGGGATGACCATTCTGTTTCAAAGCTCCCTAAGAATTAATTTTCTCAAAGAGAATCATAGAAAGAACACAGATTTGTCTCCAAGCAAAGCAAAACGTCAACACCTTTTAATTCCTGATGAATTCAGGGGATGTTCTAGAACACGGACTAAGGCAGAGGAAGAATGAAGACTCTGCAGATGCTCCGGGATGCTCACACCACGGCACCAGGAGCAATTAGGGTTACACTGCACACACGGACATGCTTCGTATCTATCAGCTGTGCAGGGCAAAGCATCCAGCCAGTCAAAGGAGGAGAGAAACCACATTTTCCTTCCAGCTTACGCAGTTAAATTTCTTCAGGCAAGCAGTGGCCGGATAGCTAAAGCAGAGAGCAGCGAAGGAGGAGTCACGGCATGCTGGTTTTTTAACGCGATGCATCACTGTGTTGCTTCATCACCGGGAGCGATAGGAAGTTGTCAATGTTCTGGCAAGGAATCGGAGTTAATGTATTCTCAAAAGCATATAATGGGGTAATGAAATGTGGTTGTAATTGAAGGTATTAACAGCTTCTCCTGTTAAATACCAACTTGCTTAGACCATGTGGTCCTTGAGAAAAGACATGGACTAATCTTGGTAAACAGAGAGAAATAGTGGGATTTAATTGGGATTTAGGACTCTCAGTATCCAGTCATTTGGCAGTTTTCAAGGCTGCTCCTCTGAGTGACTTCTTTTAAGCAACTGATTTAAACGCTTGCTTCGGTTGCACTGGATTCAGTTGAGATTATTCAACTTTGCATATGCAGATACTGTTTAGATTCTGTGAGATGAGTAAAGAGGATTCCCCAGCCCTGGCTGTTGTGCCCATCTCTAGGCTCCTTTAATTGTCTACAAACCATAAGGGAGAACTCACCAGCACCTCCAGGAGAGGAGGTGCTTTGTCCTCGGCTGGTAGGAGGCGAGGGGCCCTCTGGGTGCTCTCTGCCCGCACGTCCCCATCATCGGCTCTCAGCAGATAACAGCAGCCGTCGACGTTTGCCATTCGCCTTCTGTCTCTCATATTCCCTCCTTTCCCTAATAATCAAATCATCATGCCTAATAACTGTCTTTGGGCATTCAGGTTGCCCTCAGCTCCCCTGAAATTTATTCCAGCCTGTTTTTAAAGGCAATTACTTGTCAGTCCACAACATGATCCCCATAAGAGCTGGGCTAGGGGCAGTGGCCTCAGGAGCTCCCACAGGTGGGGTGGAGGGCGAGCTCTCACAGATTTTGGCTTCGTTTCTCACTGTACATCTGTAGTCATATGTGGCGGTTTGACCCTGGCTGAAACTCCAGGGGCCCA
>BOSO01007973.1:116083-151343 GCA_018403395.1 Gorsachius goisagi | reverse complement strand
ATCCCTGGAGGTATTTAAAAGAAGGATAGATGAGGTGCTTAGGGACATGGTTTAGTGGTGGGATGGCAGGGTTAGGTTAAAGGTTGGACTCGATGATCTTAAAGGTCTTTTCCAACCTCAACGATTCTATGATTCTATGATTCTACTTGTGCTTCCCTGTTTTCTCTTTTTCTGCTAACCAAGAAAAGCGATTGACTTAACCATAGGTTAAGGGTTGACTTAAGCATTACAAATGTTTACAGCTGTTAATTATATCAGGTTTTAGGTTATACTCCGGATTTTGTCTCTGCTGCCATGGCTCCCTATATAAAAGATATTCACAGGAAAGGTACGCTACTGTTCATGTGAATTTGTATGTTAATTGAGTTCAGTTGCTTAGGTGGGTTTCGTATAGTTACTATTCCTGTAAACAGCTGGTTTTCACCTCAGTATTTTGCTGTCCTCTGGTAATAATGATTTAAACATCAGCAAAATTCCTATTGTAATAGATGTGAAGTGCTGCTCTGATGGTGACATTTAAATTGTGTTACTTTGAAATGCTTGCTATAACTGTAAATATATACCTACATTTTCATGTATGTCTTGCCGTAGCTTCAATCTGTGAATGGAAGATCGCTTTACACATCTTTGTTAAAATGTGAGATCTATATGTTTTCAATGCAATCTAAAAGTTTTTCAACATACCCATATAGTTCTAGAATTTCACTTATTTTCTGGTCACTTTTATTCTGTTTACATTAGTATAGCTTCACAGCTTTCTGAGCTTGAGAGGAGAAAGAGAATTATTTCTTAAATAGTAATAAACTAAATAAAAGTACCTGGTACCTTTGCTAGCGCAGTCTGGAATTTATAGATATAGATGCATATTTCTGCTAAAATGCAGTTGTTTGGGGAGAGCATGGATGCTTGAATTACTGGTGTCAAATCTTGTTCCCGTAGGAGTTGTCCTGATACCGTCTGCCTCATCATTGATGTCTTTTTGGACACTTTCCCATGCATAAAGGAAAGATGAGATGTATATCTAACAATTATTTTTCTGTAAACAGTGTTGCATTAGCTGATTCCGATCCTTTCACAGACTAAATAGTGTTTGTATTTTAATGTGATTGTAGTACTTTACTTGACTTAGATGTCTGACACCTTGCAAAGACGATATCTTGCTTGTGTTTCAGCACCCTTTAAGTTTTTAAAATGCAAATGATTGTTGATGCTGCTGAATTTAATTTGTCTTTTTTGTTTAGGTGTTCGTGTCATCAGTAATGCAGGTGGAATTAATCCACTTGCTTGTGCAGCTGCCCTTCAGGAGGTGGCAAAGAAAGCAGATGTTGATTTGAAAATAGCTGTTGTTACTGGAGATGACCTAATGAGTGAGGTATTTTACGTTCTCTTAAGGCTTAGTAGCACTGGGGAGATTATTTTAGTCTTACCTAGCATGAAGGTAGCATTTAATGTCCTGTAGAATATTAGTTTGTGTATCTTTATGCAGTAGCCTTCTATTGTTAAAGGCATCTAAAAATTGTTGCTGCTTTTTTTTTTTAATGTATGAAAACAATTCTTGGCACATCTTATGTTTGGTGTTAGATGGGTGTGAATTTTCTAAGACTGTGGATCTGCTGTTTACCTTTTTGAAGCAAACTGTGAATCTGATCTAAGGTCTGCTGGCTCTTCAGGAGAAGCTAGAATGTGCTGTTACTTACTGTTTCTGTCTAAACTACATAATCCTGAGTGTTAAATCTCTTAAATTTAAATGTGGTGTAGTTACCACGTGTTCAAATGATCATCCCTTCTAGCTGTTTTTAGTAGTTTACAGGCATTTCCTGTTGTTATTTTATTTACAAGTAGATGTTTTTCTGTTTAAGTAATTAGTTTATGACCAGTAAGGCAGTGGTAAGTGGGAGGATTGAAACTTTAGTATTTAAAAAACCTTGAAATCCAGAGATAAGATATATGGCTTTTTTTGACGTAAAAGGATGATGCCTTATGTATGAAGTCTGGTTCCGCAAAAAGCGTTGGCCATACCTGAAAAGATGCTGTGCAAACAGTTTATAGGTTGATGATGGTTAAGAGAGGATAGGTTTGCACTATGGTTAAATCTCTGCCTGTAACTTGGAAAATTATTTATTTGTGTAGGCTCTGTTACTTCTTGCATGCTATCGAATGTGGAAGATGGTCAAGTAAGATTCTTTATTTGCAAATTACGTGCAGTGCTTGAACTTCCTTTCAAGAAACTTATGCCCTATTGAAATTGCTTTAGCATCAGTGGTCCAGAATTTCATTACTGGTACGACAGTGAAATAGTAATTTTTTTTGAGCTTGGCATGGATGCTTCTGATCTGAAATGGATTATTTGCTATACTACCGTCAGTACATAACTTAGAGGACCAAAAAAGAGACAGTTCTTACTGTCTACAGATGGCTTCTACTGTTGATACCGAACATCATAAATTACTATAGGAAATGTTATTTGTGGTTTGGAGGATTTCAGTCCTTACCATGGAATACCAAATTAATTAAAAGTAGAAGTTTTTTTTTTTCTTTTCCATGCTATAGATCCCCCATGTAACTAGCATTAGACCCTGAGTTCACGCAGTCACTGGCCCCCAGATCTACTGGTTTCCCAAGCTGCCTAATGTGTAGTCAGAAACACCCCCACAAGGTCCCACACCTTTCTGGAAAAACAATATATTCTAAGTATAACCTGGAGCTGCAGAATTAGTCTTGTTTTCTTGCCATGCCACCATTGCCGTTATGGCAGACACATTTATCTTTGCAGGGGTTGATTTATTCAGTCCTACTGCACTTACAGGTTTAAAAGCCTAAGGGATCTACCACTTCATTGTAGTTGATCATCTGTGAATGGACTAGCATTCTTTAATGACTGACTGACTTTTCTGTGTGCTGAAAAGCTATGGTTAAAAGTGTGTCTAGGGCTTTTAGCCATTCAACTGATTTGTATTGTTGCTAATTTCAATTATTATACTTTACTTAGAGTTGCTGTGAAGTGGATCTGTTGTCTGATATTAATAAAAGGCTTACAGCAGGTAATACAAAATACTCATAGATGTGGTGGGTTTTTTTTTGTTTTCTAACAGAAAGAAAACCTAAAAGGAGCTGGTATCACTGATTTGGAGAGTGGCAAACAATTTCCAGAGAGCATTCATAGCATGAATGTGTATCTTGGGTGAGTTATTTTAACAAGTTGGTTTTAGTGTGGAAAAATAATTTCAACACATTGACTACCTGATATTTGTTTTGTTTTGTAAGTAGAACCACATAGTATGTGAGGTTCACTTTTGCATCATTCAGGCAACCAGGAAAAAAATAATTTGTAACTTTTAAACAAACATTTAATTTAGAACCTTGCCAGTTGTGACTCCTTAGCATTAAATCTCCTTTGAATCCTCAGGTTTTAGTTCAAACCAAAATAGTTCTAGTTTAACTATAACAATTGCAAAAAACCTTTTTCATATGCAGAGTATCCTGTTGCTGCATGGAGCAGTTGTTCAGGGTGTTGTCACTACAGAAGTGCAGCTGAGGAATTAAAGTACTGGGACACACTGAGTGCTGAAGGAGATTCCATTTGGCTGCGCTGAATGGTCAGGCTTTGTACCATTGAAACTTTGGAAGCTGGCTTTCCAGGATGGATTACTGTTTTGAAAGATGTCTCTTGCCTCCTTTATGATACTAAAGGCCTCCCATAAATCTCTAAATGCAGGTGTTATAGCTACCTGTTTGTGAACAGTCATATTATCATTGTCACTATCAACTTCTTCAGGTGAATCAATGTCACTCAAGTCATATCAGAGGGGAAGAAGGACTGAGAAATGGGACAATGGTCAGGTTTTCCCAAAAGTCAGCATCTCTTCCAGTTGATGATCCTGGTGATCCTGGTTTTGCTTTTCTGTCCTCCATTTCATATGTATCGTCCCTCCTGCATTTCTGTTTGGTGTGTTTCTGAAGTCTGAGTGTACAGTCCCCACTTTTTTACATTAATCTTTATGGAAAAACTGCTGTGCTCTCTTCTGTCATTACCATTGCACTTTCCAAAATGCATCGCTGGCACATAGCAGGGTATGGCTGTACCTAGCACAGCATGTATTTTTTCTCTGTAAAATAGGAACCTTTTAATAGATGAGACTTTTAAATTGTCTTTAGTGTTTTCTGTTGTTGCTGGATTTTCTGTTTGTTAAACTTTCACTTGCAACATTTGCAGATCATGAGTAACTGTACATGAAATCTAAGAAATAATGTTTTAAGATTTGTAATTGTGAAAAAGTGTTCATTCCAATTCTGGTGATTGATGATTTATTCACAAATTGAAAAAGTCATGCAAATCAAAGCAGAGAGGGCAAAAGCAGGCTAGTATGAAGATGAGGCATTTTAAAAATCCATTACCTCTGTCTCTGCTTCATTAACAGATGCTAGAACAGCAGACTCCTGGTTTTCTAATAAAAGCAGTATTTCTTTATGGGCCCCTTAATCTTGGTTGCATTGAAATGTAAAGCTATTACCAGCCTTTTAAATTAGTTGTTTCATAAGTTACGTTTTTCTTTGACAGCAGCAGCAGTGGATGCTTATTCGTAAAGCAAATGATAAATTTATATATGCCTGTAAAACAAGTCAACACCAGAGCATATTGGGTAAAATCTGTAAGTTCTGTAGGTAGTTTACTTTTAATTCCCTAAGTCTGATCATGTTTACAGTTTGATTCTTGATTCAAGTGGGTAAGCTCCTATCCGAAAAGTTTGCACTGGGGTATTGATCCTGAAGTGTTTCTTCCATCCCTCCTGATTTGGGCTATTTGTAGTTCTGTGGACTGATTTCATGTGCATTTTTAACGATAAGAGCCAAATGGCTTTATTTACTGCTTTGTAAAGGTAGTTACACAGTTTTTCTATCAGTATGCTGTATGTATGCATGCAGAAACCCTGTTGGTGCTTTTTACCTGTGTCTGTTACTAAACACTGTGCCCAGAGGTGTGAATTGTTTCTGTACGCTGTATATTTGCTTGTTCTTCTAGCTAGTATCCTTTAGTTCATGTAGCTTTGGGGGGGAAAAAAAGTACATACTGAGATTTTATGTTTATATCACTAAGAACATTTCTGTGTCTTCTAACTTACCTCTTGACAAAACCAGGACTAAGTCTATAGAAACTGTAGAAAAACACTGCTCTGGTTTTTTTTCAAGGCACATGGTTTACATGGCTTGTGTTTTCAAGCTGCCTATTTCATGAAGAATAGAAGGATCCAGCAGATAGCATGGGTTTAGAATCCAGGAGCCACACACTCTGGGAAAAGCTTGATCACTAAAGTGTATAAACTGGAGCAGTTCACCTGAGTGAATATTTTCAAGCCTGACTAATTTTGACTGGGCCAATTCTTACCTGACCAATCTGGAAAATCTGTTTCCTGAGTTTCTTTGAAAATAATGACTGCACAGTGCTTTTCTTGAAGTTGGTCAATACTGCAAGTTCTAAAAACACTTATGGAAATTGACCTGAAAGGTTTAAAATTGAAGGGCAAAGTCGCTTTCTCTGTGAAGAATGTTGGTCTTTATACATGCATCTACAAATAAAATAAGAGTAATGAATCTCTGAAAGACACTTACTATTTTCTGCTATTGATAATAAGAGTGACCCTCTATGCACTATGTTCAAGAGAGTTTCTATGTGCGTCAAGACAAGTGTTTCAATTATGTCACTTAAGTACCTGAATTTGATAGGGGTGCTCTCCTGATTGCTTTCTAAAATATTCTTGTTGTATATAGAAACTGGCAGACTGGTTGTTAAAGTTGATTTCATTGATTTCCTACAGGAGTTTAAAGTGATTTTTATCCTGTGTGTGGCAGGGAACTGATCTTTATTTTTTATTTTTTTTTAATGATGCTTTAGAAGTAAAAGTACTTATTGTTGTGTTTTGCCATCTTTAGTGCAAGACCAATAAGCAGGGCTCTTGACCTTGGAGCCGATATTGTTGTGACGGGTAGATGTGTTGACAGTGGGATTGTATTAGGACCACTCATTCATTCTGTGAGTACAAGTTAATTTCCATATAATGAACATATGTGAATAAATATTAAGCAATCATTGTCAGATGATCTTTGCTCCTTATGAAAATGTAGATACTAAATTAAAAATAATAAGCACCTTATTTTTTTTTTTCCTTACATGCATGAAAAGCTGCTAGCTTTGACTTCTCCTAAACTCATATCAGGGATATTTATGTGTATCGTGAAGCTGGAAAGCATTTTTGTGAAGTTAAGGAAGTCTTGCCGTGTTTCACCAGTATTTCACTATTTCCCCCCCCCAACATTTGGTGTGTAATGTTAAGAAACAACCGTATTTTTTCTTTACCACAAGGTGGCGATAGTAGAGCTCAGTTTGGTTTTGGGCAGGGATGGGGGAGACACATGAGGTGGTCTAAACCACCTAACTTTTTCAATGGGTAAGCAGTTTTTATTTTAAGTAGCTGAGTTTCAGTGCGACATTTCTCAAGTTCCTTGAATTTCAACAAATTATACAAGCAGGATATGTGGTTTTCTGAAGTATTTTGAATAGGTTATACATTTTTGTGAATGACCACACACTGTGAGATATGGAAGCTTTCTTTTGGTGCATATTCAAAAAAAAAAGTAAAGGTTAGTGTCTAGTTACAAACATCCTTTCTAAAACTTCATGCTCTTCTGACTTCATGCATTTCAAACATTGCCTAATCTAGAATTAAACTTTCCCATTTATATTGTCATTATGACTTGTTATTTTATTCCTAGCTGTTTACATCCTCAAAACAGCTGTCACTGTATTATCTACTCCAGAAAGGCCTCATCTAATTTATCGAAATGTTTTAGGGAGATTTCTGTTAAGTTCTAAATAAGAAACGATGAATATATTGCTTGCACTGTGTTGAACTTGGGAAAAATAATTTCTAGTTAAACAGAAAACATACTTCCAGGTTTTAAGATGGTACTCCCAAGAACTGATAACTTTCAAAAGTTGAAAAAATAGTGGTTTGTTTACATGACACAGAACATGTGCTAGACTTTGAAACCTCTGGGTTGTGCAAATTTTGAATAATACGAATGTTGCACTTCCAATTTTTTTAAGAGGGTGTGGCTTTGAGAATTTATATTTGTTTGGGTGTATTAATAAGAGGAAAACTGAAATACATCGGAGCTCTTTTACTAATTTACTGTACAGTAACTCAAATCCGTGTATAGTACCTGCCAATTATTGTTCTTTAGATTTCTGCAGTTAAGTAAAAGTATATCCAAAGCATCGTTACTCCAAGCAATGAACATACTATGTGCAGTTTTCTGTACTTCTATGAAACTTTTATATATGTAACATGTTTGTATTTTTCTTCTAGTTTGGCTGGAATAGGGATGAATTTGACTTGCTAGCTGCGGGAAGGTAAATGATATAAGAAGAAAGGGGTAAATTTATATTTCATACCATATAATGTCAGGATAACAGAACTTTTTAAGCACTTAGTGATATTGGATATTATTGAATTCATTTATTTGAATGTTTTTGTTAGGCTTTGGGTTCTTTTTTAAGGCTCACTTAATACTTTTCATTTGGAATTGAAATGGAACCAGCTTAAAATGAGGAAAGGAGTGAATGATTTTATTTAACAGCTTAACTTTTTCTTCATGTCCATTTTGCGTCAGGAGATGAAATCTTACAGTACAGACCAGTGATTCCCAGCTTTTTCTGTCTGGCCTCACTGTTGATAGTTGAGATGGTAGCAGGTCTTATCCTCAAAGATGCACAGAAGGAGTTTCAGTCAGAGGTCAGCATCCTTGTATGGTTTTGCAGAAGTTCAGTGTTAGTCCCATTTGCAACCCCTGGCTGTAAGTGCTAAGGTTAGGAATCTGATGCAGGAAGCATAGGGTAAAATGGTGTTGCCTAACTTAACTTTCTGCATCATCTGACTGCACTGAAGTCCATAAAAATGAGTGACTACTTGGGTAACCTGAGTATACCTAGTAGTAGTATGCTTGGACCTCCTGTTGCTTGACAATAAATGCGGATAAAAACTCCAGTTCCCCTGAATTGGGGATGATGAAGAGATGAGGATTTTCTATTGCAATCAAAGATTTGAAAATCATAATACATTCTGTCCTTCACATTGGAAGTGAGATCTTAGAACTCTTGATTTAAAAATGGGCTTTCCATGTTTAGTTACGCACAGTGCAGACTGCTAAGATACTGAATTTAGATCAAGATTTCTTGAAATGGCCAATGAAACTTGGGGGTTTGGTGTCTGATAATCTTCTAGGTATTCATTTTTTTTCCCAGGAAATTAATTTGATTTTTATTTAAAAGTTACTCCTTTGAACTCTTATTATATTCATATTTCAGAATCCCTTGTTATGTTTAATGAGTAATTTATAAATGTATTAGATGCCTATGGAGGAGAAAAATAGCATGTTCTGTTATTTAGCTTTATTTCCACTGTCCTATTGTATTTTAAAGCTGGATTTCTGAAGCTCAATTTTACAGAATATTTAGTTATTTGAATGCCGTTTCCCAGCCTTGCAGGTCATCTCATTGAATGTGGTGCTCAATGTACAGGTGGAATATTCACTGACTGGCATGCAGTACCAGACTGGTAGGTAACCGTAACATCAGCATGTATGCTTGTAGTGGACTAAAGATGAGGTTTCCTGCTATATCTGTGTTGTGAAAAACTGCCTCTGCGTTATTCTTTTGGGGAAGGCAATATGGGCCTCTTGATACTTTTCTGCCTTAATGTTACTCTTCTACAAAGTTTATTTTCCTAATTGCAGTTTTCCTTTCTGGTCAGCTGGGGGCTTTCTTTGTTAACTTAAGAAGATGATTTGAAAAAAAATTTAGCCCTTTGATTCCCCACCCCCCCTTTTAGATTATTTTTTCTGTTTCCTTTTTGGAAAGGTTTGTTGTCGGCTTTCGTGTATGATTGTAATGGAAAAGAAAATACGCATATTTTGGGTCCTGTTTCAACAGTCTTCAGTTAGATCAGAGTTGCCTGCTTTTCAGTCACAAACTTTATATAACTTGCTTTCATAGGGATGAATGTGTGCCACAGTCCTCTCCTGCTGTATGACCTGATCCCCACAAATGTGTTGAGCTGTCCTTTCAAAAAGTTACGCATGTATCTTCTGTTCAGACTTACTGAATTAGACTTCCATGTAGGTAGGTCCTTCTGCTTGCTGAAAAGTACCACAAGTAAGGGCTAACACAGCCTGCTTTTGTCCGACTTGTTTTAAAAGTAGTTTAAAAGTAGTCAGGGAACACGTTTTGCATAGTATGAGTGATTCTGGCTGCAGTTTATTCATACTTTCCTTGGGATGAGAGGGAGGAATCTTGTCCTGTGCTGTGTCATGAGAAAGGCAGTGCTTCCTTTACGTGACGGAGGAAAGAGCTGAAGAGCAGTGGGAGAGATGCAGGAGAGAAGGGTGGCTTTCGTTGGGTGTGTTCCAGCTCCCAAGCTGAGCCTGGGAAGGCCACCGGCGGCAGCCTGTAGTCCAGGTGGGTGAACCAGCAGGATGCTGTGCTCTGCAACCTGAAGAGCTGCTCTCCTGAGTTAGTTCCTTAAGGGGTGCCGAGCTTTTTTCTCCTACTTGTAGTGACTGTTTCTGGCTCGGAGTGTGATCCTGCAAGGAGTATTCTGCTTTTTGGCGTTCCTGAACACTGCTGGTTTACAGGTGAAGGCAAATATGGCATTGAAAGAAACAGGGTCAGACATTTATTTTTACCTATTAGGCAGCCACTAGCCCTGAACAAACTGCACTCACTCTTCACTGTTGTGTTCAATGGGAAATCAAATGAGAGGGTTTATAGAAACAAGACACTCTGTTCAGTTTGAAAATTTGTAACTGCTAATCTTATTCCTTTTCTGATGTATGTCCTGATTATTTTATTATGCTGTATCGTGAAACTTCTTAAAATGTCCTGTAACTGTGACCCCAAAAGACCTCACTCTAAAAACAGATGAAGGAAAAACCCCAGAATACTACTTTCCTTGTTAAAATACTTGGTAGTTCTTTATTTTTAAGGATTTTTCTGTGAGATATGGCAATCTGGTTTAAAAAAAAAAAAAGGTTTGAATATATTAAGCTAGGAGATACTAGAGTGGGAGTAACTAATTTTACAGACAAGCATATGTACATTTATGTGTGTAGCTAATACTTGCATGTGTATACAAAAATCGTATAACTGTGTCTAAAATCATAGTAGTCTTGTGGCTTAGAGGTGACTGATGCTGTCTTGGATTGCTGCTAAAGAATATAGAACTGCTCTGTTACCTTGTACCTATTGATCTGCACACGTACTTCTGAACCGTGCATGATTGTGTCTGTGCTAATATAACAGTAGTTTATTTACCTTCAGGTTAAGTCTACTAAAGAATTAATCACGGTGCCTTAAAACTAGTGGTTTTGTTTGCAAATTGAAATAGTTTGGGGAATTTAATTGATGAAATTCTTGATATAAAAGCATGTTACATTTCAGCCTGTATTATAAACTCTTAAAACTAGTCAAAATAAAACCAAAATAATGTGTGAGCTTTAATAATATATTTGGAGAGGCAGAGTAGAATGCTGACCAAAGGGGAATTGTGGTCCAGTACATCCATTTAGGATATGGGGGGAAGGAGGGAGGGGAGGAGATTTGTTAGACAGCTTCCCCCTGATAAATAGTTGTTTACTATACTTAGGCCCAAATGCACAAAGGGGAAATACTATGAAAGCTTTTGGGCTGCAGAAAAATACATTTTGCATTTGATAAGTTAATACTACCCTGTTGTCTCCTTAAGTTAAGGAAACTTAATGGAGTGGGATTTTTGTTTTTTAGACAGTTTGAATCTGTCTTCAATGCATGCAGATAATGCATTACATAATAATGCACAATAATATGATAATTCATAGTTTCAATAATGACCAAAACACGCAATACCTCCTGCCACCAACATTACTTATTTTGCCAATAGGTCAACAGAGCTCTGGCAGAGTTTGCAGAAGTTACTTGGCTGTAGTCTGTTAACGATTCCTCCCTCATTTAGGAAAAGCTACATTTTTAGCAGTCTTCTGAAAGTAAGCATGTGTAATTTAGATCTCAATAAATCATAGTGTCTGTGACACATAAGGTTAAATCCAAACCAGCCCAACAAAGTCAGTTGGGGAAGAAGCCAAGTCAAATCTCTGTGTTTGTCATTAAAGTGCCTTTCACATATAAATTTCTCACTGCCGTGAGTGTATTCATGCAGCCAAGACCACTTACCATTCAGCTCTGCAAACATTTACTGGACCTTTACTCTAGAGCTTAAGAAAACCCTTCATAGCACTTATGTTGTTCTCTGGTGACTAAACACTAGAGGGCAATCTCTCTCTTTTCCTCACGTCTTATTGCAGAGGGTAGATTTGGTTATGTTAGACTTTGGTCATTTTTTGACTGTCTTTGGGTTTTCTTTTTCTCCCCGAGAACAGTAGTCCACATTGCTCCTCTGTCTTTGGCTGCTGAAAAAGGTGTAAGTGTACTGTTAAGAAGGACTTACGGGTATGAGTTTTTCTAACTTGTGAACATAAAGGAAGAGTATCAAATCTTAGGTTTATAAGCTTTATCTGTCTATTGCTTATGCATAAGCAAAAGTAATTAAGTATGTAAGCAAGAGCACTTAAAGTTAAACTAAGTAAAGCCAGGCAAGTCGGAGCTCACTTCCATGCATATGTTATCATGTCTGTATGAGTATTGAGGCACTGGTTTGGACCCACTTCATTCATCCAACATAGTACTTCAATTTTTTAATTTGCTTGAAATGTTTGATGTGGACCACTGCTGGGAACTCAGTTCCACTGCAAAAAGGTGCTTTAAGTCTCAGGAATGTTCATGTGGGTATATTGTGGCCATTGAATGGTTAGCTATTGAAACCTAAGCTATTCTTTCTTTTTCTTTGTTGCCTCAGTAAAGTAAGTTTAATGTAAAACAAGTAAAGTGCATGTTCCAACTCATGACTCTCCAAGTTACTTTAGTTGATAGAAGCCAGACTTAGTTGATTTCTGCCTGCTGACCTAAGGCACTGGGATTTCTTTTAATTGTGCTGGGTGTATCTCCTTAATGTATTTTACTTAAAGGCAGGAGTCTTGAAGCTGTAAAACTTCATCCAATTTTCATGAAAACAGGCAGATAGGTAGAGAGGATAGATGCTATTTACTTTTCCACTGAGAAGAAGGCTGCTTGACTCTGACTCTTAGCAGAGAAAATGTAAGAAGCTACTCATTCACGGTTTATAGAAGACTAATGTGCATTCTTAAAGACTGATTTTAAGTGAATGTTATCAAAAAAGGCACTTATTCCTCTTCTGTTATTTGTGTAGTGATACATGTCAGCGGATGGTCAGAAGAAGTGATAATACATCACTGGTCCCTCTTTAATGTCTAATGCACAGCACTCAATGGGGAATTCATGCAATGTATCAAAATGAACCATGATGCCAGAACTGTATTGGTAACGCACAGCTCTGTATTTCATTTCACTTAACCCCAGACATTGCTGTCTCTTACTATTATTTAGTGCCAGTGGGTGATTAGTACATTGTTTTGTTTTGTTTTGAAATGCAGGAGAGAATAAACTAATGCTGATCAGTAGAGTAATCATTTTGAGGAGATGATAAACACTGACATTTTGCCCTAAGCCAAGAGTGTACAATGGTTGAGACTGCATAATCCTCTGGCCTGGGATGACCAAAAGGGTAAGTCAATAGTTGTAGTCTGTGAAGGGCTGGATCCAGATTGCTTAATTTGGGACTTGAACAGAATCCAGCATGTGAGTCCCAGTTGGCCCTTTCCTCCGTAGCAGCATCTATTCCAGGCAGCTGAAAACACCAGGCAGCCTGGCTGATTGGCCTGAAATTGTCTAGCCATTAAGAGTTTACATACAATGCATCCTCTGAAATGCCCTAGTCAAAGGAGAGAAGTGATGCAATCGGTAAATTTTGTCTAAATCAGAATTGCAGCAGAAGTTAGGAAACGTGTTGTACCTACATGTAAAGAGATGCGTATACCTTACTCATAAGTTTGTGCTGATCTTGCCTGATGTGTGCTAGCGGTTTTGAGTTGGTTGTAAAAACAGTGCTAGAAGTGGTATCAGTTTCTACTTTTTCCCTAAGAGCATTGTGGTTAAAAAACATGCCCAGGGAGCTGAGAAGCTTGGCTTAGAGCTGTCCTCAGCATGACATTCATTGAGTCACATCCCAGGAAACTGCATTAGCTGTAAAGCTGAAAGTTCATACCACAGCCTTCTTGAACCCTGGTTCACTTCCATGTCACGGCATTGCTGTGGCTTTTTTGGTTTTTGTTTTCTTTCTTGCAGCATCTTCCCCGGCAAGTAAATGTGCTACACTAACTGCCCCATCTTTTGTTGCCAGTAGTCTCAGTCTACCAGTAGTGGCCAGAATGAGATAATCTAGGGATTTGGCACCTTATGCGGGAAGAAATACCTGTTTTCTCAGACAATGTCTTCCTCCCTGAGCCAAACAGGGTCCAGTACTATTCATGGATTTTACTTTTTTTGTAATGCAAATAGTGTAAGATATACGGCAAAACAAGAAGGAAAGCTGTTTTTGTGGCTGGGCGGAGGTTGAATTGTCCCAGAGTAGACAGAGAGATGTCTGCTTAGACAGTTCATGTCATCACCTGTGACATGCCTATAAACTGTAACATATTCTGAGAGCCAAAACTGAAGAAAAATCAGCATTTTACATGGAAAAAAAGGAATCCAAGAGTAACTTTGTCATCCCTGTGCTGTAGTCAGTGAAGGATCTGCTCTAACTGTTAACTCCTCACAAAGCCCCAGCTTGGAGGGGATTTCTGAGGTTTAATCTTAGCTTGGGTTTATTCAGTGATCTGGTTTGCTAATGCATGTAATTTATTTAATTGTTAAATAGCAAACATACAATCTGAAACGTATTTTGGAGAAAAAAAAATGGTAGTTGTCATTTCCTTTCACAAACGGATGTATATTACTTCTGTATTCTAATTCTGTGTTAAAAGAACTGCTCAAAATGTTTTAAAAGTAGTACTTCCATATTTATCTCTAGTATTGTATATTATTATACAATTGTATAATTTAATTAGAATTCATTTTAGTAGTTTTCTTTCTGAATTGTTTACATTGCTTGATATTGCCCCATCCTGCTAGGGGATTTTATCACTAAACTGATGCAATTCTTTTATTATTGAAGTGTGCCACTTTGGATGCCATGACTGTAGTTGCTGCTGAAGTTCATGTTCATAGTTCTGTGGTTTAACTCCCCTGTTACACTTTAGAAAATTACAACTTGGCTGTGCGTCACGGTCAGCGTAAAGTTGGCATGTTACGGAGCCAATGTCATATGGTCTGTAGTCATTCAGCAAAACCTACTTGTGAATTGGGCAAAAAGTTAGTTCTTTCAGTGGAAGTGCTGATCAAGGTGATGGTGTGATTGTAGTACCTGTGGTATGTGCTAGAATGCCCCATCCAGGTAGCTATTGCTGCTAATGAGCTCGAACTCCAGGTTTAGGTAGCTGTCACTTGACTGAATTGTGCCATACAGGTGACTTAGCCCAGTTTGTTTCCAAGCTGAAAATTAATTTTAAGTAATGTCTCTTAGCAATATACAAAATACATTTTTCTCTTAACCTATGTTAACATATGCATGCTTATTATCAGCATCTACTATGAATTAGTATAGGATGTATATATTTTCCCAGTCATCCAGTTACAATACAGGTAGAATCCAGGGGCTTCTTGTGCAATTCCTTGCATCCCTCTGTTTTGAATTGTTAAAAAGCGAGGGAAGCTTTCAGAGCTGGCATGACCTGGGAGAACACACATCTTCTGCACCGTAACTGAGCGTTCACTGAAAGTTCATTGGGTGGTGTTGGACCTTGAGGAGGAAATATCCCTCATGCTTATTTCGGACAAAGGCAAAAAGTCTTCCTTGATACCTTCACTCACTGTTGAAACAGAGAAACAATGAAAGAGGTGACCAAAGAGTAAGCCACTGCTTGTAGTGTTCTTTTCATTGACCTTCTGGCTCATGGGTTTCAGAATAGTTTAAATATAGCTAAAAATTCTTACTACGCTAGGACATGCTAGTGTCCTTGTGTCAGCATGCCTTTCCTGGGAAGACTTTTGGTTTTCCCCATGGGTTTTTTTGGGGTGGGGGGGACACGACATGGCACGGACCTAGGGGGGCTTGGTTGGTTTTGGTTTTTGTGTGTGTTAGAATGTCTTCCCTCCTTCATACGATTTTCTTACAAGCTTTGGGTCAACACTTTGCTGCAGGTGGTAAGAGCTGAGTGTCTTTATTTATATACGTCTTAACCTTGGAGGCTATTTAGAAAGCACATTTGTACCTATGTGGTCTCCTTCCAGCTACTGTGGCAGCATAAAAAATTCCACCATAAATATTCTATGACTTTGATGGCCCTAAGATACAGAAAAATCAGAGCATGTTCTTCCTTTTGCATACTAAGGGACCTGAATAATAGTGTTGTTTATACTGATACTATTTATCTGTTGTCTTCCATGATTGGTCTGCTTTTAATTACTTAAGTTTGCCAGATTTTAAACATTTTAGGGGGTGAAATTTCTCTCTGCTTCCCTATATTGTTGTTGGGTTTTATTTTTTAACGGTTTGGGTCTTTTGAGAGTGGAGCCGGGGTAAACTGAAGTTCAATCAATATTAGTAGACTCAGTGGTTCAGAGCAGAAAGTTGAGTGTCTACAGTTTACCTCCTCTTCCTTCAAAATGAGGATCACTGGGGAGTAGGAGCATGAATGTGTTGTAAGAGTTGCATGTGCTGATGACTTAGATCAAAGTGGGCTGCAGCAAGGTTACCAGTTGTCACTGCAGTGGGATAGACTGCTCTGGGTAATCTGTCTTGATGGAAGTGATTGCATTTTTGGGGAAGTGATTCAAATAAGCTTTGAGCCTGCTAGCAAGGCACCTGGTGCTGTTGCCTTAAGACAAAATGAGTAGATGCTTGGGTCAAAGCAGATAAGCATGGCACTGAAGAGGGTAAAAGCTCCTTAATTCCAGCCTTGTTCAGTCACTGATCCTACCATGTAACACTGAGCAAATCATGATGCTTCCTGTATTTGTCTCTTTACCCGTAAAATTGGTGTAATTACATATGTTAGTCTGTTACCCTACATTAATGTTCAAGCCTAAGAATTGAGAGGTTTTTTGGGTGTCAGTTTTTTATATTGTACACTTTAAAATGTTCAATATTACATACTTCTTGCCACCATCTTTTCTTCCTTCTCTTCCCCTCAAAAAAAAAAAATCTAGAATGACTTGTATAAAAAAAATGTTGATTCCATTAAATTCTTTGTATTCACCAGGGTGGGATTTTTTTGTTTCCCTTTATCTGTTTAGTGGTTTAAATAGTTTCAAAGACCAGTCTAATAAAGTATAATCTTTACTGATTTGACATGGGCTTTTCTAGGTGTCCCTCAGCTACCATGCTTTCCAGGTTTTGTACACTATCAGTATTAAAGTTGCTGATCTCTGGTAACAGAGCTTGTCTCTTAATCCTTTTTTTAAATAAGGGGGTTATGTTTGAAGCTTCCCAATGATAAGGAATCTGTTCAAACTCCCATGAACTTTTACAAATGTCACTTAAGAGTTCACTGGTTTCTTTGCTTACTTCCTTCAAAACTTTGTGGATTTATGTTATACAAACTATGTTCATCTAACCTTTGCTGATAACCAATTTGGTTGTATGTTCAGCACATTGTTCCCACTAGCACCCAGCAGTAATTAATTTGGGGGATGGCCTGATTTTAAGTATGTGCAAAGGACCTCAAGGTCATTGACTTTAATTAGAATGGTGATGTTCACCACCTTTCATTATTAGGACCTTTTTAGAACAATTTTGCAAGGGGTTGTATTTCCTTAACTCCTCTTTTTGCTTTCTTTTACTTGCACAAATTTCCAAATTCCTGTGAGAATGGAGTAAGTCAGGTATCTTTTTTAGAAGAATGTTAAGGCTCTATTTTAGTTTTCAGGTACTTTTAATTTTTTTTCATTACTTTTGCTTGAATTCTCTGTAAGTAAAATAAAAGCCTTTTAGCTGGGAAAGCAGATATCTAGATCTTATCCACATAACCCTGAAAATTCTGCCCTGCTCCTGTAATGACCCGCATGTGCCTCTTGCTATGAGTTATTTGATCACTTTCTGTGTATTACTCTTGTGAGAATGTGAGGAGGAAGAATATTTTCATTCCCAAACATGCCTATAATTTTCTCTTTTACTGCTTTTTCTTTTTGCTATGCCTTATAATTTTCTGTTCAGTCTGTCTTTTATTATTGTTCTGGGCTTTACCTCTTTATCTTTCTGTTTTCTGATTATAACTTTCCTGTATATAACTTACTACTAACATGTGAAATTGTCCTTAATAGGTGTGATTATTCCTGTTTCCTACTTCCCTTCATCTCTCAGGCTTGCAGCACAATTTGTTTTTCCTGCTTTGTTTGCCTTTTTACAAATCCAGAGTGCAGGATGTATTTACATGTCTTCACCTTCATGCTGTGCATGCTGCTGTAGCCAAACTAGGCTAGAATTAGCAATAGTCATTTTTCTTCTGAACTTACCTCTTTTTAATCATAGTCCTCTTAATTCTTTCCACTTCTTTTTACTTTAACCATTTCTGTTAGTGTCCTCCTCCATTCCTTCCCCACTTCTGTCTGCTTACTGTTGGTATCTGTTGTTACATATACACTCCTTTGCAAGGCAATCCTCTTAATTATTTTGGATGAGCAATTTGTTCAGTGCTTTTTCTGATGTATGTTTCTGCAGAAACAACCAGATATGTTCTAACTCTTGATCAGTTTTATTTGATTTGTCATTACTGTAAAATTCTGGTATGCTGTTACTTGTTTTTCTTTTCACTTTCCCTTTATAAATAGAGTTTTTTCCCAATGTTTTTCATGTTCTAGGCACAACATAGGCTTTCCCATTGTCGAATGTTCCTCTGAAGGAGACTTTATTCTTTCCAAGCCACCAGAAACAGGGGGACTAATTTCTTTTGGCACTGTAGCTGAACAGTTGGTATATGAATTGGGCAATCCTCAGCGCTATCTTTTACCAGATGTCACGTGCGACTTTTCCCAAGTTTCCATCACTGAAATTCCAGGTTAGTCCTCTTACACATTAAGAGATCAGTGTCAATGAACTGGATTGTCAAATTAAAGCAGTTACTTTAATTTCTGTGTTTTCTCTGCATGTTTCTTGTTAAATCAGTTCATTAGAGTATGATACTGTAGAAAACTTGATTTTTTTTCAAGGACTTTTGCTAGAAATTAATTTAGAAATTGTAACCATACTCTTACTTATCTTGCTGGCTGACTAATTTATAAATCTTTGATCACTAACTCCATTTGCTTTACTTTTTAATGCATGCCTTGCACCTACCAAGTCTTCAAACTATGTATTCTATGTGAGCAACTTTGAGACAGCTCCACTATGATTTCAGTATTTTTTTCAACTGGAGCTCTGTTTCTTTCCTCAAAAAAGTGTATGTTTTTTACATATTTTCTCATATGGCATTTGAAATGTTTGTAATAATGGAAAGCTGTGTCTTTCAAAGCACTGCTTGGTAATGGTGTTTTTCTTAGGTGTTTAGCTGGTTCATCTTGAGTAGTAGAAGTGTGCTTAGGTACAAGATTTCCACCAGAGAACCTCTGTTCGAAAAGTCCACTTGCTGTCCTCAAACTCTCAACAGCCATTATACTAAAGATGGATATAAAGTATGTTCTGGTTTTAGCTTTAAAAGCAAAAAAAAAAAAACAGAACAAAACCCAAACCCCGGGCTTGACAGATTTGTAGGTTGGATAAGACAGCTTGAAAATAATGTTTAGCTACAGTAATTTGAACTTTGTTTTGTACTGATCTGTACTATATATCCTTTTTCATTCTAATGGAACTTATATGTGACAGTATGCCAAGTGTCTTTATAAAACTTAGAACAATTAAAATCTAAAAAAAACTTCTGTGATAAAACACTGTAGCATCAGAAATATTTTGCTTCAATAATAAAATTGTACAGTGAACCTTCTGCTCATGCAACATAACCGAATGGCAGTCTGATAAGGCCAGCTTGCTGCTCTTAAGACACTAGTCTTTTTTTTAAGAAAAAAAAAAAGAAACTCTAACCTTCCTATGAACTTTTAGCTTGCAAATGACCCAATATGACATGTTTGAACTTAAAATGAACTTTCACATGAACTTTCAGTTAGCCCTCTTAGAAATATAACAGATGGAAAATGGGCAGACTTCGTAAATATTTTTAGTTTGAAGTGCTTTGACACGTACACCAGTGAAAACAGGCAAGCTATCTATTTTTGCTGTTTACATTGCCAATTTTATTGGCCTCCTGGATTACTTGCAGTGTTTGAACTGAGAGGTGTTTCTGTTTTCTTTTTGTCAATGGATGCTATGCATTTTGTTTTGCTGTGTTTTTCCTTTGTATTACTTCTTCACTCGGAACATGAAACTCTTCCAGATGGTTACCCTGACTGTAGGGATATTGTTCTGTATGTATTGAGAGTGTTAAATTAACCTTATGTCAATCTTGCAGAGAGGCTGATGATGATATTTCGGTGACATGTGAAATTTCTGCTAGTCATATCACTTTTTCAGATATGTTCTGATTTGATCTCTTCTGAGTATTTGTGTAAAGCTTTGAACTGCTCCCTGAGTATTTCCAAGCACAGGTTAGGTACAGGTGAGGTACAGCGTAATTCTGTCTCTCTGACATGAGCGGCTGATCCTGCACTGCTAGTTTTCAAGGAGTTGCACGTATTGATTTTCTCCAGTTCGAGCTTGAACCTGATGCTATGACAGCAATTTTCTCCAGTGTCTTTTTGGCATTAATATTCCTAATACTGAGTATGGTAGTTGCCCTGGAATATACATTCAGACTGTTCTGGTTTTGTTATTGACAGGAATGCTAAAGTTAAGTTAACCCTTCGCTTCCTAACCTATCAGCAAATAAGCTCTTGCTGGTTTCTCACCTCTCTTGTTTTAACTCTCTACCAAGTGAAGGACTGCAGCCCACTCCGGCCAACCACAGTAAATTGTGTGCTCTGTCTGTGTGCAATAACTGGCTGTTAAGCGGAAAATAACTATTGGGTCTGAAGTCCTAAGGCTGCTTTCTGTGTTAAGTATTTTTTAAGTACATGAATAAACATTTCAAGCGTTTTATTAAGAGGCTCATTGAAGTCATAAATTTAGTCACCGATTTGCTGTTTGTATTTTTAAGGCAGGAAGGACTGTTTTGTGAAAGGTTCTCTCTTCTGTGGCAGTACAGCTATCAGTGATTTGCTTTTTAATTAAGTACATTTGATTAATATGTATCACAAAAGAATGTCTTTGAAGTTAGATTGAAAAAGCTTAAATACTGATTTTTGACCACTATAGGTTTTGATGGTGGGGCAGTGAAAGTTCATGGAGCAAAAGGATCGCCTCCTTCAACGTTTTATAAGGTATTATCTCTTTCTGTGGAGTATAAGGTATTTCTTGATTTACAAAATTTTGTGTTTTGGAGAAGATACTAAATACTTTCTGCCAAAGACTGTTAACCACTTTAAAATCCTCATATTCCCTGCTCCCAGAGTAGAAGAAAGGGGGAGAAGAAAAAAAGACAAACCTTACTTGATACATAAAACCATGTTAATTTATATAACAGGCTTATCCAGAAACCTCCAGAGAAGGCTGGGATGGTTCTTTTATATTAGTAATAATATTTTTTTACAGCATCTTAGCCCACTAACACCTTTATGCTTCTTGATATTTTTTTATACTGGTATGTTAATTCTGTTCTATTTCATTGTGAAATTTATCTGCCAAGTAGTTTTCAAAAGGTAAGTAATGAGTAACTACATCTGTCAAGAGCGCAACTGAGACTGATAGTCTCCTGAAGTATTCTGTTGAAAGAAACCCACACTTGTAGTAAAATTGTGAAATTTTATGTTTGTTACTAAAGTCTCCTAGTAGTCTCCATTCCCTGAATGGATGCTGAGGTAATACAGTTCTGGTGAAGTACCAGTAGGGCTGGATCCTTTTCTTGTTTAAACTAGTGGCAAAACTGACTTTTACAGAAGCAAGGTCGAGGTCAGAAATTAATTGCTTAGCACAGCCATATCAAAAGTGAGTTAACCTAAGCAGGGAATTGTGCTGATATTTCTGTTTAAATAATATAATGTATGTCTGAGCATAATTTTTCTTTGAAACTTTTTACTGCATTTTTAAAAATACTTCTGACACTTTTAAAACCAGTTTTTTTACATAAGAGTTTCAGTTTTTAAAAGACATAGTATTTTAAAGATAAATAATAATATCATCAAAGTGGGTCTGGTTTTGGTGAGTTGTAAAGACAAAATAGAAGAGCTCTCTAAAGGCTCCATAGTTGAAGCATACTGACAAAGCATTTTTAGAATAGAGTAGTATACCACAGGTCACTTTTCTCATGCCCTTAATTACTTTTTCACTTCTGTCAGCTTTCTAGTAATCACGTTTCTATTGGCTTTATGAAAAAGGGGGTTGATATTTTGAAAGTATTGTGGGAACATAATATGAATCTTTCTAAATTTTCACCTAATATAATGAAGCATTGATTTTTATTTTTTTTTTTGATAGGCAGCCTGAAATTTCAGTACAATATTGTCTTGTCAGCTTTTTGCATTTCCTCAGACTTTTAATTATTTGTTCAAGATTTCCAGCTACATAATGCTGGAATGACAAATTTCCTTTCTCTGTGTGATGTCTGTCTGCATTATCTACTTCTGGGAATAACTGTGTCTTTTTAATCCGAAAATACATTTTTGTTGTGTTTGAAACAACAACAAAAGAGTCTTAAACCATAAATTATAAGCACATTTCTAAAAGATGTTTAGTTTTAAAAGTCAGGCTCACAGTGTCGCTGTATAACTGACAGAGAAGTCAGTTTAGAAGTAATCCCTAAAAATGAATGAAGAGTATACTTTTGTACAAAACATCAAATTCCATCAATCAAATGATAGCTATGCTAATGCTCTTCTTATTCCTTTAGTAAATAGTGGAATTTGATATGGGCAAATACAGAAGGCAGGAAATACTACTTTTTTTTTTTTTTTCTCCCCCTTGGTCCCAGTGTCCAGTTTGAGGCAGAATATGTTTTGCTGCTTCTCAGCAACTTTCAGTGACTGGTCTGTGCAGCAGCCGTGTCCTCCTGCAGTTTTTGTTCCTGACTTCACATTTCCATGCTTCTGTATATCTAAAGGAAGTAACTGAGAGTTGAGATGTTCAGTTGATGAACCATGGATTGGAATAAACAAAGCAGAATGACAAATTGTTTGTTGTATAACAGTAAAATAAAATTAAGTTTTAATTTGTTTCTTATTTATTTATTATTATGTCTTAAGTAGGACATTTCAGATATATGTGTTTAGGAATATTTTTTTAATATATCTTATGTTTTGTCTAGTAAACAGCATAATGATATTCCAAAATATGAAAGCTAGACTTCCTGTGAAGTATTTCTGGTTTTTGAAACTGTTTAATTGGCTGTCAGTGATTAAATGGAGATATGTGCTGCACACCTGTTTTAAAAGTATTTTTTAGGAAATGAACTTAGCCTAGTTGGGTAGGAAGTGACTGAATGGGCATTAAAAAAAGGTAGAAATATTTTAAGCGTGTTAATCTTTCAGTAATTTTACAGTAAGTGTAGAGGAAAATTATTTAATTGCTGCATTAAAGGAGGAGCACAGTTAGTAAAACGATAAAAGAAGGTGAGATATAAGGTAAATTTCAGGGACAATAATGAGAAATACATTACCTGTGAAATAGCTTTTCAAAAGAAATAGCTAAAACACGGGGTTTTTGGGACACTTACAAGCTGACTAGGTAAAGTGTTTGACAATTTACTGCAGGAAAAAACATTTCTGGTTGTAGAGAGTTATGCTGAATGTCTTACCAGGTTCTTCAATTTCTGGTTTTATTTTTCTATTAGATAACCAATGTTGAAAAATACTCATCACACTCAGTTTAGATATATCTATTAAAGCTTTTCTACCACTTACGGCCATGCGTTATGGTCATTACTTTCACTATTAGAGCTGTGTTAAGCATCTGTAGCACTGGAAGTCTAGTAAAATGGTTATTAGTTAAATGTTTACAATGTGTAGATTCTTCTTTTGTGTGTGCATGTGTGCCTATGTGCTATTTTTCCACCTTTAACACTTCTGGGAAACTTATGTCTGATCTATTTCACTGTGATAAGATTATTCAGCTTTTTAACATCAGAATGTGTCCTATGTCCCAAAATAGATAAATATAGGAAAATTTAAGGAAGACAATGAGAAGCGATTCAGAGTTCCACAGTTTTGCAGTTCTGAGTCTTCCTCCAACAGAATTTTGAATTTTAAATAATGGAGTAGATTTTTGTGGTGATGATGATGGCTTCTTGCTATTCTGCTTCTGCTTAATGTATGGATAATGATTGTCAGAGAGCATTTATAGCATATCAGTACTGAATCCTATGTAATTTCATAATACCTTTATCATTAGGTAAATGCCACTTATCTTGATGGCTTCAGAGCTACTGCTGTCTGTCCAGTGGGAGGTCCAAAGGCAGTACAAAAAGGAAAACGCACTGCGGAAAGTATTCTGCAAAGGTTAGTATTTGAGTCTTGGAAGGGGTTTTGGCTTTTTCTTTTCAGAGATGTTGAAAATAGAACTGTGACATTCAATGGCAACCATATCAACCTTGTAAGAACCCTAGAAAATTATAAGCTTCCAACTGGGAGGACGTTTCAAGACTTAAGAAGCCTCTTTAGGAAACCTGTTTTCAACATACAGCTACATTTTGGCTACACTTGACAGAGTGAGAAAGGTCTCAAATATTGTTGAAAACAGATGGCTGAGTAGTGGAGAGAAACCCAAATTAGTGAGGGAAAAGCTGTGATTCAGGTTAAAATTTATTAGGTGCCAGAGAGAAACCCATGTGAAACTGGTTTTCACTGATTTTCACAGAACTTCTTTTGCAAAAAAATCTTAGTGCTATGAAACGTAGGCAGTTTACCAAGTTTGTGTTTTAAACAAAATTGCTTTAGTACCTTGTAAAATATGACTAATGATTTTGTTTGCTAGAACAAATTTACAATTGTAAGACAGACACTGATAAACCTTTAGTCATATTGACATGCCGGTACGTTTGGGCAAGGAGGGATTCCTCTTAAATATAATTCCATATCCTCACAGAAGGCTCTGAGCATTTACTCTGATAGCCTCTCTCTGAGATCTCTCTCTTTGTGCTATGTTTTATGTATCAAACTTCCCCCCCCATCCCGTTATAGAGCCATGCAGCAAGTATGCTAGGATAGACACCTGTCAGAAATGCAAGGCTTCCTGTGGACTTAGTGACTTGCTGCTCAAGTGCCCATGTACAGCACTGTGATGAAGGAGGAGCTGTGTGACTTCCCTCAAGAGACATAGCAGATGAGAGTGGGCTGATACGGGATGTGTAATTAAGCTATGGAATCCATTTCTTCAGAGTGATGCGAATGCTAAAAGTGTATGTGTCCAAGAGCTACTGAGAAAATCAATGAAGGAAAAAACCCTTCAAGAGCTGTTAAATACGAAGACTCAGGGACTCGGAAGTCCCCAAAAAGCAATCTTTTTGGAAGCTAGGTGATTTTTTTCTTTTTTGGAAATGGAATGCTGTATTTTCCCTTTCCTGTTTGCTCTTGGACATTATTTCAGACCAGACTACATAAATCTTTTGTCTGATTGAAACAGCTTGTGGTGCTCCTGCCTCTGTGACCACTAGAAAATTAATTCATCCTGCTTACTGTGGTGTCCGGAGTAATCCTTAGAAGAAGGGTGATAGGAAGTAGCCAGAGGCTGGTTAACTGGCTTGATAAGTGGCCTCTAGCCAGTGAGGCATGCCTGGAGCAGCTGTGGCTTGTTCTGTGCATTAAAAATCACAATATACCGTATTGCCTATCAATATATTCTCCATCTCAAACAGTCTTAAAAAGCTTAATGTGTGGAATAGTTTATTCAGCATTTGTGTATGTCAGTCCAGATATAGAATAAGAGTTAAGCTCTTCTAATCGCTGTCAGGAGAATGCTCTACCAGCAACTACATCTCTTCAGGAAGCTATGACTTCAGTCTTTCCACCAATTCCTGTTGCAAGAGGATGTCGTAAGGACATGATCTTTCAGCTAGTCAGCTTCCAGTCCATTCTAGATTAAATTCTGCCCCGTAGTCTAATGGCAGCAAGTACAGAATAAGGTACACAAATTTAAGGTGCTTCAGTTGTACAGGTCAAGTTAGTTGGCAGCATAACACATTTAAAGTGCTTTGGCAACTTGTAATATGACTTCTTTCACTTCTTTCTTGTACGCTTCTCCTTCATTTGTTTATTCATTTTTGAAAGCAGGAGAGATTTGGCAGTATCTGTGTGAAGAAGTCTCTTTGGGGTAGTCTTTGGTGACCTTTTATTTTTGATGGTTTTCTGTTGTATTACCAAGACACATGAAAGGGCTAAAAATTACCCACAGAATGTATTTTGAACTCTACTAACTAATGTTTGTAGATAAAGAACTTAAATTTCCAAACCGTGTCTGTAATAAGTTATTTTAGGTACCTTAAATCAAGTATCTGTCTTTCTGTGGTTATCAAAATAAAGATGGCCTAATTTGTGGTACATGAACCACCTTCATCTCTTTACCACTACTAGAAAATCACATTTTGTATTTAAGTCGTATACACTGCTTCATTTTTCATGTGTTCCGCTGATACAAAATATTTTTCTTATCCTAACCTCATTCCAGTGTTACAACTGATAAAATCTTTTATACAGCTGGAAGGGTGCCAGACCAAGATTATTGGGAAACTAGTTTAGGCGCTTCAGAATTTAACTTACTTTTCCAATCTGCAACATGTTAATAAATTGGGCTATTTGTAACAGTTGGATTATTTTCAAACTTCTAAAACTTTTTTTTACTGAACTTTTTTGTGATCGTTTTGAATTTTGGACTTCACACGATTTTTTTTTAACTATAGTGGTCATTTTCAGTTTTAGTGCTTGAGAGTTGGGCTGGTTTTTTGAAGAGTTTTGCAAACAGTCTATTGAATCCAAATTTAATATTTGTCAAAACTCAGTGTTAATTCCTGGCTCTCTTAAAGCAATATGTGTTTTCATGATGTATAAAAGAGGGTTATGTTCATCCCCATTATTAATCGTGATTGGACAAACTTGGCACTCTTGACACAATGTGCTTTTGGTAGAAATATCCTTACAGAAAGAGTTTGAAGTATTTCAGTGCCAGACTGGAAAGGCACGAGTAATGAAGAAATGTTCCCTTTAACAATTTCATCTACTTTTTGCATTTGAGTGTTACGTTCATTAATCCCAAATAAATGCATTTAAGGTTTGAATAAAAGTTCCTCCTTCAGTTTGATTTTTCTTCATTGGTGCCTGTGACGTAATGAGGGAGTTTCATGTATTTTTTTGGTAGTTCATAAGGCCATATAGCAGAAACAGAGTTAAGAACTGGATTGCCAGGAAGACCGTGTATACTGTAATTACATTTCAAGCTGTCTTTGCTTTAAAGATAAAAGTAAGAGCTGAAATCCATTTATTTGTCTTTGCCTGTCGTCTTCCAAATAATTTGAATAAACAAAAGGCTCAGTTTGAAACCTAAGGATAAATTCAGAGGCATAGCTTCATTGTCAGTAATTGCTTGATTGGTAGTATTCAGATCTGTTTGTTTAGTGTACAGTATTCATAGTCCAGTTTACATGACAGAGCTAACTCCTGTGGACCCCACAGGGCTACTTTAGATAATAATTTTGAGGCAGTTTACTAATTAAAAAAAATCATTTGTTGCAGGACTCGTCTTATTTTCAGTCAGCTTGGGTATGAAGATTACAGTGCAGTTAACATACAGGTTTTAGGGTCTGAAGATACATATGGACCTCATGCTAGAAGGAGTATAGATGGTGTAAGTATTCAGTGGAGTGTTCTTAAACTTTTACTGACCTGTTTTAATCTCTCCATATTGTTATCTTTTCCACAACTTTAAAGGAAGTCCCTGTCATCTTGGGAATTTCACCCCATCATCTTGCAAAGAATTCAGTGTCACTACTTAGTGTACAAAGTTAACACTGACAAGGTCTTTGCAGTATTGGGTCTTCCAGAAGCACTGATATGAAATCTTACAAAAATGTTGTTGGAGTCGGTTCTGATGTTCATCTGAAGAAATATCTTCTTACACAAGTTCTTATGATTTAGACATACTGCATTAGACATAACTCTAAAAGACCACGTTATAAAGGCTGCCGAGTCAGGAAATGGCAGAATTATTGTTGCCTGTGCAACTTCAAAACTCTCTGTGAGTACTATATGTGAAACAATCTTCAACTATGTAATCCTGCATTGTATTTTGCGACTTGTTAAATTCATATGTAAGAATATGAATGATGGCTGTACCCACTACAGCTGTGACATCTGTGGTCTGTTTTCCTAATCTAGAATATGAAAGTCCTTTTTAAAGGAAAAAGACTAAATCTTGTCCTCACTTAGATGTACTTTAAATATTTAGACAGTTTAGTTTGTTCCAAAACAGTAGTATCTAATAATTCTTTGTCAATGGCAGTCTTGCAAAACTCTTAAGGTATGCGTGGCAAAACTCTGAGTTTGATCTTAGAAGTGCCAACACTTAAAATAGCCGACAATTTGTCTGTATAGGAACTGAGAACGTGATGTGGAGAAAGCTAGTGAACTTACTATAGAAATTAAGTGTCCTTAGAAATTGAGAAGGCTCTATCTGCAGCTGTTCATTTTAGTGCTTGAACTTCAGTTTCATTCTGCACTTCAGCAAGAGTTGCTTCCTGATGAGCCAGCTTTATAATGTGGTCTTTTTCCTTTTAGGACCATAAACCCCACAATGTTAAGTGTGTTACTGAGATTGCAGAATCAAAATTTTGAAATATAGGAACAGATGTTCCAGATGTTGAACTTGTCTGTGTTCTGTTCGTACCAGCTCCTTATGATTATGCATTGTAATATAGTCTTTAATTAAATCATTACGTAGAAAATTTTCTGTCTCATTTTATAGAGTGAATAATGATTTGAAAAAGAGCATTTCCTCCTTCCTTATTGTTCAGTTTGCCTTGCTTCTGGTATATTAAATAAAAAATTGCCAAATGAAATGGAGTATTTGTAGTATTTCCAGCCTCAACTCCCAGGTCTTACATTAAAAGTAAATAGAGCGTTATCTCCATTGTATGTACTTCCCATACATGCTTGAATTAGGATGTGAGAGCTGAGGCTGAAATGCAGGAAATCACTCTATTGCTCCCCCCCTTCACCTGGTTCCTCCAACAGTTTGGAAGTAACTAACCAGAGGAGTTGTCATCTGGAAAGCGACCGCAGTAGCTTGAGAAAAAGGGAAACCCCATTTAACATACAAAGTTGTAGAATCCTAAGGAAGACATTGCCCTTTGGGGCTGCAGGTAGGAATAATGTAGTCTTTTAAACTCTCCTTCCTACCATGTTTTTCCATACAAAATTAGACGTGGTTATTTGGGTTGCAAATAACAGTGCTGGAAAGCAGAGCCACATGATGTTAGGCAGTGTATTAACACATAGGGAAGGCAGTTCCTGCTTTGACGATTCTACCATCTAAATTTAAAGAGGAGAAGCAAATATGTATATGAGTACCAAGACAGGAGAAGTTGAATAATTTTTGGAGCTTGGTGTAGATGTCTGCTGTGGCTGGACTAATTCTCACACAGGTCTGCCAAACAGGGTGCAAAGGTTTGCCTTTGCAGCTGTGAAATCCTTGCATATCCCGGGCTAATGCAGGCCTGCGTACTGTAGTCTGAGCTTGCTGCGTGGAGCATTGGCTGCTCCTGACAACGCAAAGTATCCTTGAGAAATCAAGAAATGCTTGCCCCCTTTCTCGCTCTTCCCCACCTGTTTACGTGGTGGTTGCTTGCCGCTCTGATAGCTCGCTTGGTCAGCAGCCACCCAGCATGAGCAAGAGCAGGACCTGAAGTAGCCCCAGTGGTGTTGAATTTTTAATATCTCCTGCTCTGTGGTTTTCTGTTGGGAAGGAAGAAGGGGTTATGAGAGTGTCACAGCATCAGTGAGTTCATGGTTTAGAAATACCGGATGTGTTTCATGTGTAAGGTATCTATTAATAGTACCTCAGGTGTCAGAGTTTGCTGTGTAAGAACTGTATGTGCTGTGTCTGTTAGTTTTCTACTAACCCTTTAACCAATTTACAACACATTAAGACTTGGTGAAGTATAAGGGGTTTTTTGCTATATTTTTTTTTGTTTTAGCTATGATACTGTAAGATAAATTACTTCAAAATAATCTATATATCCAGTTTTAATACTGGATTCAGCTGCTTATTTTCATAGACCATTGTACCTTGCATCTGTGGGCAAGGAAGTAAACCTAGAATTTAAATGGAATATTGAAGGCACGGTACAGTTCAGAATCAAGAAGCAGATATGAACCCATAAATATGTTTTCTGCAAGAATATTTCCTGTTAATTATTTGTAGTAATTTAATGAATTTTTTGGTAGCTTTGAGAACACCGAATGTTAAAAAAAAAAAAAAAAGCATTTGTTGAGTTTGTGGCATGGCTGCCTATTTTCTGTGTAGCAATAAATTTTTACAACAATCCAATGAAACTTTTAAAATTGGAAAACTGATTGGTTTCTTTTTTATATTATCTTGATTAGGACATCTGTTTCTGTATTCAGAGAAGGAAACATATTCTTTCAGTGATACATGATCTGCTGAAATAATATAACCTCTCCTACCTTGGCTCTGCTAAACCTTTATTTTAAGGTTTGCCTGCATGAGTATGAGATAAGCTAATAAAAATGTGAATCAAGTTTGCGGGATTTCCTACATGATAGTATTGTGGCAGGTGTTTTCTAGGCTGGCAGCTTGGAGGCTGAGAAATGAACTGTGCGTGTCTCCGTGTGAATATGACTACGCAGGGCTACTTAAGAAAGATGAAATAAATTATATTTACCATTACAGTACCTCAGAGTACCTCTGTGCCCATACGCCACTAGAATAAGAAGGAGACAAAATTCATCTTTCAACTTCATGAGTATTTAGGACTTGGGCTTAAATATACTAAACCAAGGCGGCCCTTCATTATTGGCCTTTAGGTGACCACCAGCTGGAAAGTCAGGAAGTTTCCCTCCCTTGGTATAAGCTGGCATAAGTGAGTTTGTTCATGTTGGGGTTTTGTTATATATTTGAGTTGGAATAGAGGATTTAGTAGTCCGCTAACATAACGGTCTCTTTGGGATACTCTTATAGTAGCCAGAGTGCTTGGTGCAGCGTATTACAACTTTTATGATAAACACCACTTCAGCAGCTGCCGCTAGGAAATACATCCATCTCCCTACATTGCTGAAGTTACTTAAATTCCTGAAATTGGCTTGAGATTTTCAAATGTTAACGTGTTCAACAGTATTGCTTTTGGGAAAAATGTACTGTATACACACAGGAAAATGATACTGATATACAAGATGTCAGTATTTCAAAAGCTAATACTCAATTTGCTGGTTTATGTAATGTTTTTAAAGAATGCAGCTTTACAGAAATGTGAGCAATTAAAATAAGTAGCACTAGATTACAAGATGTGTTAAAAGACTGGCAATTTAGGAGTTCAGATCCAGCATGTAGTTTCTCAGGTTATTTTGAAGAGGAAAAAAATTATTTTTTTAAGTTTAAAATGTTTATTCAAGTCTTAAAATTTGTGTGGGGGAGACTTTTGTTATGATCTATTAAATTTACTAGAATTCTAACGAGTAAATTTATATTTTGTTAGGCATAACAGTCTAGCATTTTTCACTACCAGCTGTGTAAATTGACACTTGCTTCAAGTAATTTTAGGATTTTTTTTTTACGTGACTTCTAGTTCTTGAGATCAGGGACACCCATTCAACTTTGGGGAGTGAATAAACATCAAAACGTACAGCCCGAAGAATGAGGCATGGGTTGGTTCGATCACAACTTCAATTCAGTTCATCTAACAACTGCCTGCATATAATAGCAACTTCAAGATTTTTTTTTCCTCTCCTGTTCTTATGTATTAGAGGAAAGATGCACATTAGCATGAAGAATCGTTCCTCTGTCTCTTCAGTGTTAAGTCATGAAAAATTTGGTACTGTGTAGGATGATGCTGTTCCTTAGCCCAGAGGAGAGAGCACTCAATTAAGGAGTCATGGCTCCATTCTTTTCATCTGACTGAAAAAGTGTGTCCCCTCTGCTCCACACCTCAACCTCTGCATTTTGAAGTTGGGGCTAGTGAATTCTAACAGCATCTGTATCCTTCCTGTCTGAGTATTTAATCTCTGATGCTTTCAGAAATGGCACTGGCTTCTGTATTTGTAAAGAAATAGGCTTTTTGCTAAAATCTGTTAAAAGCGCTAAAGTAGGAGGAAAAACGTTGTTTTAAAATATTCTTTGTGATTTCATGCACAATTGGAAAGCTAATAAATGCTTCAGAAATTATTATATGTAAGGAAAGAAGTTGGAATAAACTAAAAATGGGTTATTTAGTCATATATATTCATTTCCTGGTAAAGGAAATGCCTAGCTTGGATCTTCCAAAATCCAGTTGTTCTTTTCTTCCAGGAAGATGTCCTCTTCGGTATCCTAAGTAGTTATATGTTCAATTTTCCTTTACTTTTCTACATTTTTAGTAGAACAGCGACCAAATCTACAAGAAGTCTTTAGACAGGGTATTTAGAGAGTTATGAAGTCCTCTGAGCAATGTTGAATAACAAAAAAAAACCCCAAACCCCAACTCCAAACTTTGGTATGTTTTTCTTGCTTTCATGAAATACATCCTTTCCTGTTAATGTGAAAAAGGACATAAACACTGGAAGAAATCCCCTAGTATCTTGTAGTCAAACTCCTCCTTTTTTGAATTTTACATTGATTTAAGTAAGCCAAGAATTTCATGAAGGTTACCAAAGAACCTTTAGAAAATTTCTTTGTGCTCATTGACAAGAAAAGCTGAATTCCAGAAAGCTGACTACCAGAGGGAAAAAAATACCCTTTGGCAGAACTCCATACTTGGAGTAGTGCTGTGTGAGAAACTCCTCACCAGAAGATTTTGATACCTTGTGCTGTCCCGTTTCATACGTGTGATGCAAATGCTTGCGCTTGTGCTTCGGGACAAGTAAGAGACACTTGGGGACAGACTTGTATTTTGAGCAGGTTTCACATTTTTAGTGATTCAAAGGTAGACCAAAGGTGGTTCTCACTGGTGGATGCGAATTCTTGAATAAATACAGTCTTTCCCCTCAGCGAGACCTAATGTGAACTCCAAGGCTTTTGCCAGTGTATTGATTCTATTGGTAGATCTTCCAGTGGCAGAAAAGAGCGTTTTAGAGAAGTAAAATCTTAAAGTGAGAGAGAGTGCTTATCTGCAAGGGTGGGTGTGTTAGTTGACTATACAGCAGGCAGCCAGAGTACTGGTTGGGTTTACCTTGAGAGGAGTGTCTGCTCTCTTCTCTGGAAACACGGTGGCTTTTACAAGTTCTGTTCTCCCGTTTAACTTCCAAGGATTGGGTTTGAATTCTTTTCTGTGAGCAGATCTGCTTACTTCTTGATGCTAAGAGAAGTAAACCTGGCTTGTTAACTTGACCCCAAAGTATTCTTGGCGCACTTAAGACAAATGTTTGTTTGCCAGTTCCACTGAGAGAAGCCAAGTATTAGTTTCTCACGAAGTACTGTTAGTTATAGTACTTGATTATTTGAGAAGCTGGAGAAGAAGCAAAGTGTCCTCGCAGTCTGGAATATCCAATAGTTGATTTCATGGTAGCAAAATAAAATAATGAAACATTAACAGAAAATTATAGCGATGCTGGATGAAAAGTCCCTGAATGAAAATTGTCATAGCAGTAAGCATTAAACATTTCTATTAGATTTAACTTGAATGCTGAGCTACAGTTATTTTTCAGTTTGGTAAATTTAGCTGATGGTCTGCATCTAAGCTAATCTAATTCTTTCTTTTTTGAAGCAGGGTCCTCGGGAAGCTGTTATTTGGCTTGCTGTACACCATAAGCAAAAAGAGGCTGTAGAGATCTTCTCCAGAGAGATTGCACCAGCTGGAACTGGCATGGGTAAATATTCACATTTTCTTCTAAGAATTTAAAAGTTAATGTGTTGGGGTTTTTTTTTCCCCCTCCTGAACATGACTAGCACTCAGAGACTTAGTTGTGTTCAGTTTCACTGCACTGTGTATAGTGAAATCGTAATTTTTTTAAACGTATTTGTGTTTGGTGTAAAAAATGAGAACTGCAGACATAAGTGAAGTAATAAAATGGAAGTACTGGAAGTCCACCTTTTTATTCCTTTGAAACTTTATCCTTCTGTTGCTGCTACTGGCCCTTTGTGCCTTTTTTCCTTTTCCTCATTTGTTTTTTGTTTTCCTACCTGTGGTTACACTGATGTACAACAGTATCTTACTCTATTTTACCAGGTTATTAAAGCTCAGTAATGCTATTAAACCTCACTGGCAATAAACATTAAGAATGTTATTGAGCTGCAGAAACTTATCACAGTGTCTAGCTATAACGTTGCAGTTTATGAAGAGCTGTACTGTTGGAGGGTTCTGAAGGATCTCTTAAGCGCTTAGTTACCTAATGCTACTGCAAAAGTTTTTTTTTTTTAATAGATACTATGGTACTTCTAACCTGTTTAATGTGTAGTTGCTCATGTAGGAAATTGCAACTTTCAAATATAATTCAAAACTTTGTAATAGGATACTGCAGGGAGAAAGCTACCGACCTGCACCTAATTCTTTATTCACAAGTGTATATTAACTACTCAAATTCTGATCCTGCACTATTAAGTCTAGCATCAAATTAATCAGTCTTTAACATTTGACTTTGTATGAATTTGGGGTGTACTGCAACTATTGCAAGATTTATTTTTTTAATTGACTTGTGAGGTAAAGTCAAAATACTGGGATTTAATTATGTCAGTCTTAGTTTTCAGTGTATATTTTAAGTATTTGCATAAGGGTCACCTAGTGCAAAATGATCTATGCTTCTGTTTTTTACCAAATGTTTGTTCCAAAAAGCCTTTACATTTGTTCTTTGTGTCATTAGATTCTCTTCACTTTCTGGACTTTACTGTTTGATTATTTTGGGCAAACTTTTTCTTCTGCTTTCCTTCTGTTCTCCTTCCAAGTCACCTAAGTGTCACCACTGTTATCAATCTCAGTTATAATTTGCACATTCATATGTTGTGATTTTCTGCTTACATTATGGATGCTCCTCGCACTTTTATTATCTATTTAAACTTTGGACATTATTTTGAGGACTAGAGCTTGGATATTTTGCAATGGCTTCTATAGATCTTGTGGAAGAATATATGGAGGATTTACATAGATACTCTAAATTACGTGATCTTAACCTGAGTCCCACAACTTCCATAGCAAATCTAGAATAATGATTAATGGAGAGGTGTTTACCTTGCAGTTAAGGAACTAATGAACATTTTAGTTTCAGTGGATTCAAAATTGTATGGAAGTGCGCACATTCTGTGTCATAGTCTTTACAGTGGTAGCAGAGATATAGTTAATGCAGGGTAGGGTTTGGGTGTTTTTTTTTTTTTTTTTTTAAAGTTGTGTTTATAGAGGCAAAGTCAGTGCATGATGATATTGCCCTACCCCTCCTCCCTCCCCCAAGATAGAATATCATCATGTAGCACTAATCGGGAATATTCATTGAGGTAATTTTTAAAGATTTGCCAATTCTGAAGGCTGGTTAGTAGGTCAGCATCATAGGTGTAAGTTGCTTCTACAGACTGTTTTTTCTAATGAATGAAAGATGGTATTTTCACAGTTGGACCAAACTACCATTTCTATAATTAGTTAAGGATTCATAATTGAAGTAGTTTTCTCCTTTTTCATTATTCAAGTAGACTATGTAACATGCCTGAAAGGAACAATCTATACTTACTCTTTATATACACATAGACAATCCCCTAGCAAATATCTTTTTGAACAAGGAAAAGCTGGGTGGATTTTAAAACAATTATTTATTTGTAAGATCCGAAGCTAATGGATGTGTACTTGCCTCTCCAAATTCTTAATCTGTTCTTCTTTCATAAAGCAGCTGCTGTGTATATAAACCTTGTTTGAAGTCTGAAAGTGCTAGGTTTATTAAGGTTTCACTTTTTTTTCCTTTCAC